>CAWUPM010000906.1:0-41663 GCA_963924295.1 Dioctria rufipes
TTGCCTTTTCTAGAGTAAATTTTTCAAAAAATAATTTTTTACTGTCGAAAATTTTAAATACCCCGTGTATTGCCTTTTCTATAGTGAATTTGCCAAAAAATAATTTTTTACTGTCGCAAATTTTAAATACGCCGAGGATTGCCTTTTCTATAGTAAATTTTTCAAAAAATAATTTTTTACTGTCGCAAATTTTAAATACGCCGAGGATTGCCTTTTCTATAGTAAATTTTTCAAAAAATAATTTTTTACTGTCGCAAATTTTAAATACGGCGAGGATGGCCTTTTCTATAGTAAATTTTTCAAAAAATAATTTTTTACTGTCGCAAATTTTAAATACGGCGAGGATTGCCTTTTCTAGAGTAAATTTTTCAAAAAATAATTTTTTACTGTCGAAAATTTTAAATACCCCGTGTATTGCCTTTTCTATAGTGAATTTGCCAAAAAATAATTTTTTACTGTCGCAAATTTTAAATATACCGAGGATTGCCTTTTCTAGAGTAAATTTTTCAAAAAATAATTTTTTACTGTCGAAAATTTTAAATACCCCTTTTCTATAGTGAATTTGCCAAAAAATAATTTTTTACTGTCGCAAATTTTAAATATACCGAGGATTGCCTTTTCTATAGTAAATTTTTCAAAAAATAAATTTTAACTGTGGCAAATTTTAAATATACCGAGGATTGCCTTTTCTGTAGTGAATTTGTCAAAAAATAAATTTTTACAGTGGCAAATTTTAAATATTCCGATGATTGCCTTTTCTATAGTGAATTTTACAAAAAATTATTTTTTGCTGTCGCAAATTTTAAATACGCCGAGGATTGCCTTTTCTATAGTAAATTTTTCAAAACATAATTTTTTACTGTCGCAAATTTTAAATACGCCAGGGATTGCCTTTTCTATAGTGAATTTGTCAAAATAAAATTTTTGCTGTCGCTAATTTTAATACGCCGAGGATTTCCTTTTCTATAGTGAATTTGCCAAAAAATAATATTTTACAGTGGCAAATTTTAAATATACCGATGATTGCCTTTCTATAGTGAATTTTTCAAAAAATATTTTTTTTTGCTGTCGCAAATTTTAAATACGCCGAGGATTGCCTTTTCTATAGTAAATTTTTCAAAACATAATTTTTTACAGTCGCAAATTTTAAATACGCCGAGGATTGCCTTTTCTTTAGTAAATTTTTCAAAAAATTATTTTTTACTGTCACAAATTTTAAATACGCCGAGGATTACCTTTTCTATGGTGAATTTGTCAAAAAGTATTTTTTTACTGTCGAAAATTTTAAATACGCCGAGGATTGCCTTTTCTATAGTAAATTTTTCAAAAAATAATTTTTTACTGTCGCAAATTTTAAATACGCCGAGGATTGCCTTTTCTATAGTAAATTTTTCAAAAAATAATTTTTAATGTCGCAAATTTTAAATACGGCGAGGATTGCCTTTTCTAGAGTAAATTTTTCAAAAAATTATTTTTTACTGTCGCAAATTTTAAATACGCCGAGGATTGCCTTTTCTATAGTAAATTTTTCAAAAAATTATTTTTTACTGTCGCAAATTTTAAATACGCTGAGGATTGCCTTTTCTATAGTAAATTTTTCAAAAAATAATTTTTTACTGTTGCAAATTTTAAATACGCCGAGGATTGCCTTTTCTATAGTAAATTTTTCAAAAAATAATTTTTTACTGTCGCAAATTTTAAATACGCCGAGGATTGCCTTTTCTATAGTGAATTTGTCAAAATAATACTTTTTACTGTCGCAAATTTTAAATACGCCGAGGATTGCCTTTTCTATAGTGAATTTGTCAAAAAATAAATTTTTACTGTCGCAAATTTTAAATATGCCGAGGATTGCCTTTTCTATAGTAAATTTTTCAAAAAATAATTTTTTACTGTCGCAAATTTTAAATACGCCGAGGATTGCCTTTTCTATAGAAAATTTTTCAAATAATAATTTTTTACTGTCGCAAATTTTAAATACGCCGAGGATTACCTTTTCTATGGTGAATTTGTCAAAAAATAATTTTTTACTGTCGAAAATTTTAAATACCCCGAGGATTGCCTTACCTATAGTGAATATGTCAAAAAATAATTTTTTACTGTCGTAAATTTTAAATACGCCGAGGATTGCCTTTTCTATAGTAAATTTTTCAAAAAATAAATTTTTACAGTGGCAAATTTTAAATATACCGATGATTGCCTTTTCTATAGTGAATTTTTCAAAAAATTATTTTTTGCTGTCGCAAATTTTAAATACGCCGAGGATTGCCTTTTCTATAGTAAATTTTTCAAAAAATAATTTTTTACTGTCGCAAATTTTAAATACGCCGAGGATTACCTTTTCTATGGTGAATTTGTCAAAATAATATTGTTTACGGTCGCAAATTTTAAATACGCCGAGGATTGCCTTTTCTATAGTGAATTTGTCAAAAAATAAATTTTTACTGTCGCAAATTTTAAATACGCCGAGGATTGCCTTTTCTATAGTAAATTTTTCAAAAAATAATTTTTTACTGTCGCAAATTTTAAATACGCCGAGGATTGCCTTTTCTATAGTAAATTTTTCAAAAAATAATTTTTTACTGTCGCAAATTTTAAATACGCCGAGGATTGCCTTTTCTATAGTGAATTTGTCAAAATAATATTTTTTACGGTCGCAAATTTTAAATACGACGAGGATTGCCTTTTCTATAGTGAATTTGTCAAAAAATAAATTTTTACTGTGTCAAATTTTAAATATACCGAGGATTGCATTTTCTGTAGTGAATTTGT
This sequence comes from Dioctria rufipes, assembly GCA_963924295.1. Lineage (NCBI taxonomy): Eukaryota > Metazoa > Arthropoda > Insecta > Diptera > Asilidae > Dioctria > Dioctria rufipes. The sequence continues at coordinate 2,773 of CAWUPM010000906.1, forward strand.
CAAAAAATAAATTTTTACAGTGGCAAATTTTAAATATTCCGATGATTGCCTTTTCTATAGTGAATTTTACAAAAAATTATTTTTTGCTGCCGCAAATTTTAAATACGCCGAGGATTGCCTTTTCTATAGTAAATTTTTCAAAACATCATTTTTTACTGTCGCAAATTTTAGATACGCCAGGGATTGCCTTTTCTATAGTGAATTTGTCAAAATAAAATTTTTGCTGTCGCTAATTTTAAATACGCCGAGGATTGCCTTTTCTATAGTGAATTTGCCAAAAAATAATTTTTTACAGTGGCAAATTTTAAATATACCGATGATTGTCTTTTCTATAGTGAATTTTTCAAAAAATTATTCTTTGCTGTCGCAAATTTTAAATACGCCGAGGATTGCCTTTTCTATAGTAAATTTTTCAAAACATAATTTTTTACTGTCGCAAATTTTAAATACGCCGAGGATTGCCTTTTCTTTAGTAAATTTTTCAAAAAATTTTTTTTTACTGTCACAAATTTTAAATACGCCGAGGATTACCTTTTCTATGGTGAATTTGTCAAAAAGTATTTTTTTACTGTCGAAAATTTTAAATACCCCGTGTATTGCCTTTTCTATAGTGAATTTGCCAAAAAAATAATTTTTTACTGTCGCAAATTTTAAACATACCGAGGATTGCCTTTTCTATAGTAAATTTCTCAAAAAATAAATTTTTACAGTGGCAAATTTTAAATATACCGATGATATCCTTTTCTATAGTGAATTTTTCAAAAAATTATTTTTAGCTGTCGCAAATTTTAAATACGCCGAGGATTGCCTTTTCTATAGTAAATTTTTCAAAACATAATTTTTTACTGTCGCAAATTTTAAATACGACGAGGGATGCCTTTTCTATAGTGAATTTGTCAAAAAATAATTTTTTACTGTCGCAAATTTTAAATATACCGAGGATTGCCTTTTCTATAGTAAATTTTTCAAAAAATAATTTTTTACTGTCTCAAATTTTAAATACGGTGAGGATTGCCTTTTCTAGAGTAAATTTTTCAAAAAATAATTTTTTCTGTCGCAAATTTTAAATACGCCGAGGATGGCCTTTTCTATAGTAAATTTTTCAAAAAATAATTTTTTACTGTCGCAAATTTTAAATACACCGAGGATTGCCTTTTCTATAGTAAATTTTTCAAAAAATAAATTTTTACTGTCGCAAATTTTAAATACGCCGAGGATTGCCTTTTCTATAGTAAATTTTTCAAAAAATAATTTTTACTGTCGCAAATTTTAAATACGGCGAGGATTGCCTTTTCTAGAGTAAATTTTTCAAAAAATAATTTTTTACTGTCGAAAATTTTAAATACCCCGTGTATTGCCTTTTCTATAGTGAATTTGCCAAAAAATAATTTTTTACTGTCGCAAATTTTAAATATACCGAGGATTGCCTTTTCTATAGTAAATTTCTCAAAAAATAAATTTTAACTGTGGCAAATTTTAAGTATACCGAGGATTGCCTTTTCTGTAGTGAATTTGTCAAAAAATAAATTTTTACAGTGGCAAATTTTAAATATACCGATGATATCCTTTTCTATAGTGAATTTTTCAAAAAATTATTTTTAGCTGTCGCAAATTTTAAATACGCCGAGGATTGCCTTTTCTATAGTAAATTTTTCAAAACATAATTTTTTACTGTCGCAAATTTTAAATACGACGAGGGATGCCTTTTCTATAGTGAATTTGTCAAAAAATAATTTTTTACTGTCGCAAATTTTAAATATACCGAGTGTTGCCTTTTCTATAGTAAATTTTTCAAAAAATAATTTTTTACTGTCGCAAATTTTAAATACGGTGAGGATTGCCTTTTCTAGAGTAAATTTTTCAAAAAATAATTTTTTACTGTCGCAAATTTTAAATACGCCGAGGATGGCCTTTTCTATAGTAAATTTTTCAAAAAATAATTTTTTACTGTCGCAAATTTTAAATACGCCGAGGATTGCCTTTTCTATAGTAAATTTTTCAAAAAATAATTTTTTACTGTCGCAAATTTTAAATACGCCGAGGATTGCCTTTTCTATAGTAAATTTTTCAAAAAATAGTTTTTACTGTCGCAAATTTTAAATACGGCGAGGATTGCCTTTTCTAGAGTAAATTTTTCAAAAAATAATTTTTTACTGTCGCAAATTTTAAATACGCCGAGGATTGCCTTTTCTATAGTAAATTTTTCAAAAAATTATTTTTTACTGTCGCAAATTTTAAATACGCCGAGGATTGCCTTTTCTAGAGTAAATTTTTCAAAAAATAATTTTTTACTGTCGCAAATTTTAAATACGCCGAGGATTGCCTTTTCTATAGTAAATTTTTCAAAAAAATAATTTTTTACTGTCGCAAATTTTAAATACGCCGAGGATTGCCTTTTCTATAGTGAATTTGTCAAAATAATATTTTTTACTGTCGCAAATTTTAAATACGCCGAGGATTGCCTTTTCTCTAGTGAATTTGTCAAAAAATAAATTTTTACTGTCGCAAATTTTAAATATGCCGAGGATTGCCTTTTCTATAGTAAATTTTTCAAAAAATAATTTTTTACTGTCGCAAATTTTAAATACGCCGAGGATTGCCTTTTCTATAGAAAATTTTTCAAATAATAATTTTTTACTGTCGCAAATTTTAAATACGCCGAGGATTACCTTTTCTATGGTCAATTTGTCAAAAATAATTTTTTACTGTCGAAAATTTTAAATACCCCGAGGATTGCCTTACCTATAGTGAATATGCCAAAAAATAATTTTTTACTGTCGTAAATTTTAAATACGCCGAGGACTGCCTTTTCTATAGTAAATTTTTCAAAAAATAAATTTTTACAGTGGCAAATTTTAAATATACCGATGATTGCCTTTTCTATAGTGAATTTTTCAAAAAATTATTTTTTGCTGTCGCAAATTTTAAATACGCCGAGGATTGCCTTTTCTATAGTAAATTTTTCAAAAAATAATTTTTTACTGTCGCAAATTTTAAATACGCCGAGGATTACCTTTTCTATGGTGAATTTGTCAAAATAATATTGTTTACGGTCGCAAATTTTAAATACGCCGAGGATTGCCTTTTCTATAGTGAATTTGTCAAAAAATAAATTTTTACTGTCGCAAATTTTAAATACGCCGAGGATTGCCTTTTCTATAGTAAATTTTTCAAAAAATAATTTTTTACTGTCGCAAATTTTAAATACGCCGAGGATTGCCTTTTCTATAGTAAATTTTTCAAAAAATAATTTTTTACTGTCGCAAATTTTAAATACGCCGAGGATTGCCTTTTCTATAGTGAATTTGTCAAAATAATATTTTTTACGGTCGCAAATTTTTAATACGACGAGGATTGCCTTTTCTATAGTGAATTTGTCAAAAAATAAATTTTTACAGTGGCAAATTTTAAATATTCCGATGATTGCCTTTTCTATAGTGAATTTGCCAAAAAATAATTTTTTACTGTCGTAAATTTTAAATACGCCGAGGACTGCCTTTTCTATAGTAAATTTTTCAAAAAATAAATTTTTACAGTGGCAAATTTTAAATATACCGATGATTGCCTTTTCTATAGTGAATTTTTCAAAAAATTATTTTTTGCTGTCGCAAATTTTAAATACGCCGAGGATTGCCTTTTCTATAGTAAATTTTTCAAAAAATAATTTTTTACTGTCGCAAATTTTAAATACGCCGAGGATTAACTTTTCTATGGTGAATTTGTCAAAATAATATTGTTTACGGTCGCAAATTTTAAATACGCCGAGGATTGCCTTTTCTATAGTGAATTTGTCAAAAAATAAATTTTTACTGTCGCAAATTTTAAATACGCCGAGGATTGCCTTTTCTATAGTAAATTTTTCAAAAAATAATTTTTTACTGTCGCAAATTTTAAATACGCCGAGGATTGCCTTTTCTATAGTAAATTTTTCAAAAAATAATTTTTTACTGTCGCAAATTTTAAATACGCCGAGGATTGCCTTTTCTATAGTAAATTTTTCAAAAAATAATTTTTTACTGTCGCAAATTTTAAATACGCCGAGGATTGCCTTTTCTATAGTGAATTTGCCAAAAAATATTTTTTTACAGTGGCAAATTTTAAATATACCGATGATTGCCTTTTCTATAGTGAATTTTTCAAAAAATTATTCTTTGCTGTCGCAAATTTTAAATACGCCGAGGATTGCCTTTTATATAGTAAATTTTTCAAAACATAATTTTTTACTGTCGCAAATTTTAAATACGCCGAGGATTGCCTTTTCTTTAGTAAATTTTTCAAAAAATTATTTTTTACTGTCACAAATTTTAAATACGCCGAGGATTACCTTTTCTATGGTGAATTTGTCAAAAAGTATTTTTTTACTGTCGAAAATTTTAAATACCCCGTGTATTGCCTTTTCTGTAGTGAATTTGCCAAAAAATAATTTTTTACTGTCGCAAATTTTAAATATACCGAGGATTGCCTTTTCTATAGTAAATTTCTCAAAAAATAAATTTTTACAGTGGCAAATTTTAAATATACCGATGATTTCCTTTTCTATAGTGAATTTTTCAAAAAATTATTTTTAGCTGTCGCAAATTTTAAATACGCCGAGGATTGCCTTTTCTATAGAAAATTTTTCAAATAACAATTTTTTACTGTCGCAAATTTTAAATACGCCGAGGATTACCTTTTCTATGGTGAATTTGTCAAAAAATAATTTTTTACTGTCGAAAATTTGAAATACCCCGAGGATTGCCTTACCTATAGTGAATATGCCAAAAAATAATTGTTTACTGTCGTAAATTTTAAATACGCCGGGGATTGCCTTTTCTATAGTAAATTTTTCAAAAAATAATTTTTTACTGTCGCAAATTTTAAATACGCCGAGGATTGCCTTTTCTATAGAAAATTTTTCAAATAATAATTTTTTACTGTCGCAAATTTTAAATACGCCGAGGATTACCTTTTCTATGGTGAATTTGTCAAAAAATAATTTTTTACTGTCGAAAATTTTAAATACCCCGAGCATTGCCTTACCTATAGTGAATATGCCAAAAAATTATTTTTTACTGTGGTAAATTTTAAATACGCCGAGGATTGCCTTTTCTATAGTAAATTTCTCAAAAAATAAATTTTTACAGTGGCAAATTTTAAATATTCCGATGATTGCCTTTTCTATAGTGAATTTTACAAAAAATTATTTTTTGCTGTCGCAAATTTTAAATACGCCGAGGATTGCCTTTTCTATAGTAAATTTTTCAAAAAATAATTTTTTACTGTCGCAAATTTTAAATACGCCGAGGATTACCTTTTCTATGGTGAATTTTGTAGCGTATACCCCCTTACGCTACTTTTGTTTGGCTTCTCTACGTCTGTAGAGAAAACCCCATGATTTCCCAGGGTATATAATTTAATAAAATTTAGCTATTTCCGAGAAGTAGCCCTATGCTACTTCTCCATATGAGAAAATTCCTGAAAATTCAAAATTTATTTACTTTCAAGAAGTAGCCCTATGCTACTTCTTCATATTAGAAAATTCCTGAAAAAAATTAAAAATTATATATTTTCACGAAGTAGCCCTATGCTACTTCATCATGTAAAAAAAAAAAAAAAAATTTCCTGAAAATATAAAGATATATTTATACATACCCGCATTCAAGTCCAGATCTAAAAGAAACAACAACAACAGCAGAATATTTTTCATTCGAGAAATTATAAAATGTGCAAAATGAGCACAAAATACAATTTTTCGGACTTACCGCTAGTCACCAACCTCCAGGAGACGAAAAAACGGCAATTCGCCTAGCCGTAAAATATCGCGTGATACACACACACAATAGACTCTTGCACGCCCGACCGAAAAAGAATTCCAAGTAAATTCCATATAAAATAATCGGTAGCAACAATTTTGCCTAAAAATGATACACGCACACCCGTACTTAGCTAGCAGCACCGCTGCCCGGAAAGATTTCGGCAGTCGACCGATCGAAAACAAAAGAAACGAAAAACGCTCGCCTGTCGGTGGCGATGAAGTGGAGAACGACCGAATCTGGAGAGACGGCTGGAATCGAGGCAGTCTAGTTTAAAACGTCGAGGCAGTCTAGTTTAAAACGTCGAGGCAGTCTAGTTTAAAACGTCGAGGCAGTCTAGTTTAAAACGTCGAGGCAGTCTAGTTTAAAACGTCGAGGTGGATATCTGAAAGAAATAAAGTGTCGATGATTACTTTTCATTGCTGGAAACTGTGAAGAGAATATAAAATTAGTAGAGTTTTCTTTGATTAAACATTTCAAAATTACAGAAAGTGTCGATTATTAAATTTCATTACGAAAAACTGAAAAGAAGATATGAAATTAGTAAAGTTTTCTTCGATTAAATTAATTCGTAACTATAAATGGATTACCTGTATATTGTGCCAGAGTGTCGCGTCGAGATTTTCATTTCGGAAAAGCTATAAAGAGAATATAAAATTAGTAAAGTTTTCTTCGATTAAATTAATTCGTAACTAAAAATGGATTACCTGAATATTGTGCCAGAGTGTCGCTTCGTCATTTTCATTGCGAAAAACTGTAAAGAAAATATGAAATCATTAAAGTTTTCCTTAATAAATTAATTCGTAGTTAAATATTAATTACCTGTGTATTGTGCCAAATTTCACTACGGAAAACTGTAAAGAAAATATGAAATTATTAAAGTTTTCCTTAATAAATTAATTCGTAGTTAAATATTAATTACCTGTGTATTGTGCCAAATTTCATTACGGAAAACTGTAAAGAAAATATGAAATTATCCAAGTTTTCCTTAATAAATTAATTCGTAGTTAAAGATTAATTACTTGTGTATTGTGCCAAATTTCATTGCGGGAAACTGTAAAGAAAATATGAAATTATTAAAGTTTTCTTTGACTAAATTAATTCGTAATTAAAAATTAATTACCTGCGTATTGTGCCATAGTGCCGCTTATTAATTTTCATTGCTGGAAACTGTAAAGAGAATTGGGAAATTAGTAAAGTTTTCTTCGATTAAATTAATTCGTAACTAAAAATGGATTACCTGTATATTGTGCCAGAGTGTCGCTTCGTCAAATTTCATTTCGGAAAAACTGTGAAGAAAATATGAAATTATTAAAGTTTTCTTTGACAAAATTAATTCGTAATTAAAAATTAATTACCTGTGTATTGTGCCATAGTGCCGCTTATTAATTTTCATTGCGGAAACTGTAAAGAAAATATGAAATTAGTAAAGTTTTTCTTCGATTAAATTAATTCGTAATTAAAGATTAATTACCTGTGTATTGTGCCATAGTGCCGCTTATTAATTTTCATTGCGGAAAACTGTAAAGAAAATATGAAGTTATTCAAGTTATCGTTGATTAAACTAATTCGAATTCAAAATTGAATTACCTGCATATTAGGGAGAACATTAACACTCTGTGAAAAGGAAAAAAAAAGCAAGATAAATTAGTGAAGTTTATAAATTTTAAATTCGATACGATACTCTCCTCTTATGTGTATCATACAAATTAGTTGCATATTGGTGACCCGGCGATAATCTGTAGAACAACTCCAGGAAGCCATGCGACGTTCAGAAGTAAGTTTATAAGGATCAAGTCCTGTTTGGTGCAAAGATTTACACGGCTACGTCTGTATACGGTGCTGAACACAACATGCTAATGGGTAAGAAGCCAGGGGGGAACACCCGTAAATAGTCCTGACTACATGGTGGTCAGTAGCAAAAGGTAGCGGTCAGAGGCAAGCAACTTATTCGCCCTTTCACTTTGGCGCTTGGCAGATTTTGACTGGAAGCTGTAGAATGATCTGAAGAACGCTCGTAAGTCATGTGTTGCAATGTAAGTTTTATTTTGAATTTTCTTTATATCGAGTGTATACATACGTTTGCTTAGATTGTTTTTTTTTTGGTCATAATTATCTATCTACATTTATGTTAGGAAGTTTCTCTGTACGAAAATTTTATAATCATTAGATGCTTAGTTTTAGGTGCAGTTTAGTAGGGCCTAGTCCTTAGTTAAGAATACCCGGTGAGAACGGAGGAAATGTGAACGATAAAGAAACGAATAATAAATTTTTTTTGTCTTTGCTACGACTGAAAGCAATAGCTACCGTATGACAGTGTCTTTCCATTTGCCTGCCTTCCTCCTCTGGTACCCATAAGTTTATTTACAGGTTTTCATTGTACACCATGGATGTGATGTCAAAGGCAGAGTGATTGTGGTGGGTGATTCCTAAGACTTGCCTTCCCGAGACAGTCGTTGGGGTTCCCTTTTTGCTTTCGTTTTCTTTTTTTTTATGAGGTGTTATTCAAGCCTGATGCCGATCTAAGGCGTACTTATACGGGAGGCGTGATGGCAGCGGGGTAGACACACACACATACACATATTGGGGCTAAGGACAACATTTCGGCTTTGACACCTTAGCCAGGGTGGATGGGGGCGTTGGGCCCATTCGCGTCAAAGCCAGGACTCCCACAACAGCTGGAGTCCACATTAGCTCACACTCTCTCATCTCTCCTCTGCGTCGAATGCTCTCCGGGTGAAAGTCATTTGTCCGGCGTTGTGCTATTTTTCTATTTTTATCCTTACAGCTTGGAACATGCTCGCATTTTCTTTCCCTTGTTACATTCTCCCAGGTTTCTCTTTCACAGTTTGCAGACTGCACTAGCGAAGCGGGCAAGGAATCGAGCCGTCATACTGGGTTTTTTTTTTTTCTTTTTTTTTATTTGTCCGTCTGTCCGTCCGAGGTCCAAGTAAAAGAGGAGTTGGTATCTTATTTCGCGGAAATACGCACAGCTTACAAGCATCGAGGGGATGTGGGTGGCAAGAACCACCCCAGCCGGCTGATCGCTAGCGGCAAAATGCTGTGCGGCCACCCACTCTATTCCTGAGATGATTTTGCAGCTGGAGGTGTCAGTTGCGGGCCTATTTATCTCCAGGTCAAAGCGGAGATAGATAGATCCGACGACAGACACGCTCTTGTGCTACAAATGGCGCCCAAGTGGATTTTTTTTGGCTTTAGTCAAGCTTCTCTTGACTAAAGCGCGATTTTATTATTTCAAGATTAATTTCTGATATTTCTGGTCGCCCATTTGTGTTACAAATGGCGCCCAAGCGGTTTTTTTTCTCGGCCTTTAGTCAAGCTTTTCTTGACTGAAGTGCAATTACTATTTCTATGATTATTTCTGGTCAAGAATCATTTCTTAATTTTTGGTATCATTATTAGATCTTTTTTTTTTGTTTCTTGTTTTGTAAGACCTCAGTATGTTTTAAGCTGACGCAAGTGATTGGCCTGGCGTATACAAGGTGCTGGGTTTACGTAGAGCTCTTCTTGCTTCTGTGGGGTGCGTTACTCCCATGATAGCTCCCTTTTGGCTCTCGTTAGGCTCGGTCTTTGTATGGCGGCTGGGTCGCTCGGCTATGGTCCTCGCGGCATGTTTGGTAACTAGTTACCTTCGGTCAAGTCAAAATGGTTTTCGAGCTCAAGTTTTTTTTTAGGTTGAAGTGCTTGTCTCTTCGGTGGCCGACGAGCTTTGTGCGCAACGCGTACCATCCTTGAAGCTAAGCTTTGGTTCGCGGCTACTGAAGAGCTGACCACACGATGCAGGCCTGCCTGAGGAACCGCACGGCTGTTTCGGTTCAACAAGTTGATGAACGACGTTCATCCATTTTGACCTTGTCCTTGTTGATTTGATGCAGCTTGGCAGTTCTGATGACTCGAATTCTGCTTTCACCATTTGTGGCTTCGCGCTTGCGTGGCGCTCCGCTCCCGTGACTCTGTTTGGAGCTGCTTCGATCATTCTGACGGGAGGATGGCTGTTGAGCATCCTCTAGATTGGTATCCGACTTGGAGTGATCGATGCATTTCCGAGGCGGTGTTCTTGGAGCGGAGTCCCACGCGAGGTGAAGTCAGTTGATTTCCTTCTTTATTTTGTTATTAGTCCCCATGAACCTTCCCTATCTAAAGTGATGAGAGGCTAAGGAACCGCACGGCTGTTTCGGTTCAACAAGTTGATGAACGACGTTCATCCATTTTGACCTTGTCCTTGTTGATTTGATGCAGCTTGGCAGTTCTGATGACTCGAATTCTGCCTTCACCATTTGTGGCTTCGCGCTTGCATGGCGCTCCGCTCCCGTGACTCTGTTTGGAGCTGCTTCGATCATTCTGACGGGAGGATGGCTGTTGAGCATCCCCTAGATTGGTATCCGACTTGGAGTGATCGATGCATTTCCGAGGCGGTGTTCTTGGAGCGGAGTCCCACGCGAGGTGAAGTCAGTTGATTTCCTTCTTTATTTTGTTATTAGTCCCCATGAACCTTCCCTATCTAAAGTGATGAGAGGCTAAGGAACCGCACGGCTGTTTCGGTTCAACAAGTTGATGAACGACGTTCATCCATTTTGACCTTGTCCTTGTTGATTTGATGCAGCTTGGCAGTTCTGATGACTCGAATTCTGCCTTCACCATTTGTGGCTTCGCGCTTGCGTGGCGCTCCGCTCCCGTGACTCTGTTTGGAGCTGCTTCGATCATTCTGACGGGAGGATGGCTGTTGAGCATCCTCTAGATTGGTATCCGACTTGGAGTGATCGATGCAGTTCCGAGGCGGTGTTCTTGGAGCGGAGTCCCACGCGAGGTGAAGTCAGTTGATTTCCTTCTTTATTTTGTTATTAGTCCCCATGAACCTTCCCTATTTAAAGTGATGAGAGGCTAAGTCGATTAGTGGTTGATGAACGTTGTATGCGACGCATACTGTATCGAATTCAATTTCCGTTCACTTCTGCTGGTTCCGAGGAAAAGCCCGTATTATCTCTTATTTAGTTTTAGTTGGGTTGTCCCGCAGATATTTAGTTGTATTTGGGTTGTCCCGCAGTTATTTAGTTGTAGTTGGGTTGTCCCGCAGATATTTAGTTGTAATTTGGGCTGTCCCGTATAGATTTCTAGTTTTAGTTGGGTTGTCCCGCAGATACTTAGTTTTATTTGGGTTGTCCCGCAGATATTTAGTTTTAGTTGGGTGTCCCGCAGATATTTAGTTTTAGTTGGGTTGTCCCGCAGATATTTAGTTTTAGTTGGGTTGTCCCGCAGATATTTAGTTTTAGTTGGGTTGTCCCGCAGATATTTAGTTGTATTTGGGTTGTCCCGCAGTTATTTAGTTGTAATTTGGGCTGTCCCGTATAGATTTCTAGTTTTAGTTGGGTTGTCCCGCAGTTATTTAGTTGTAGTTGGGTTGTCCCGCAGATACTTAGTTTTAGTTGGGTTGTCCCGCAGATATTTAGTTTTAGTTGGGTTGTCCCGCAGATATTTAGTTTTAGTTGGGTTGTCCCGCAGATATTTAGTTTTAGTTGGGTTGTCCCGCAGATACTTCGTTTTAGTTGGGTTGTCCCGCAGATATTTAATTGTAGTTGGGTTGTCCCGCAGATATTTAGTTATAGTTGGATTGTCCCGTTCGGATTTTATCCTTATATACCTCACCGCTACGGCTTCTTACTCGAGTACCAGCAGCCACTTGATCACCGACCTCCCACCTTTCCTTGATTAGTTGACTTCAGTCTCTTGCCAAGTTGATGAACGATGTTCATCCTTCTTGATTTTTATCCTTGACTAAGAGAGTGCTTGTCACGATCATGCAAATGTGAGACGGAAACCTTCAAGTTCCGATCTTTGACATTGCAGTCCCTTCCCAAATAATAAAATTTCCCCCTGTTAGAGATAACCATTGGTATGGATTGACCGAAGGCTTAAGCGATTAGGCCGATTTTAAGCGTTAACACCTTGATGAGTGGACGACGGAGAGTGGGGGAGAGAGAGAGAGAGAGAGAGTTAAAACAAAAGATTATCCTTCGAGGTGTTGTGTGTGCCTTCTGCGTTGACCCATCTTGCCAACACCCCGTTCATAAATGTAAAACGTTATCAGCACTTATAGCACGTAACCGCAATTTCGAAACAGGGTTTTATCATATCTGGCAGATTATTTTTGATATAAACATAAGAGCAAATTTCTTTTTTTTTCATATCTGGCACGATTTTCGCCCGATTATTTTTGATATAAACATAAGAGCAAATTTCTTTTTATCATATCTGGCACGATTTTCGCCCGATTATTTTGGATATAAACATAAGAGCAAAATTTTTTTTCTTTCTAATCATATCTGGCACAATTTTCTCTCGATCATTTTGGTTATAAACATAAGACAAATTTTTTCTTTCTAATCATATCTGGCACAATTTTCGCCCGATTATTTTTGGTATAAACATAAGAGCAAAATTTTTTTTTCTTTCTAATCATATCTGGCACAATTTTCGCCCGATTATTTTTGATATAAACATAAGAGCAAAGAGCAAAGATAAAGAGAGAGCTAGAAGGAGAAACATTTTTTTTTTCCCTTCTTGTTTGTTTTCAGCAGTGGCTGAAATTTATTTCTTTTGTTGTGTGGGTCGTTGTGTCGTTGCGTTGTTCCATCATGCCGACAGGTTTGTTTCTTATTATTTCTTTTGAGTATCGTTGACGTACCGTTTAATCGCGTGTCATATTTATTTATTTTCTTTTGTTGTTAACATAATAACGACCAATCGCAGGTAGCGTCAAATTGTAGTGTCTAGTGTCAGTTTTCACCGTCAATATCACTGTCGCGGTTTCTCTAGTTTTTTTTTAATGTTATTGGTATTAAAATAGAAGTCATTTTCGTAGTCGAATTGGCAGTCGGACCAGATCAGTATTATCGTGCGAATGATTATTATAGGCTAAGTTTTATTTTCATTCTAGTAGGCAGGCACGCAGTAATTCTACTTTCGCATTCTTTCAAGATGCCTTTAGTAAATTCTCCTTTTTGGGGGAACATATTTTTTTTTCTTTCCTCAAGACAATCGAACGTGGTTGATTAGATCTCGGTAGCCCTAAGAAGGCATCCGGCAAGCTTCACTTGTGAACTACAGGTTATCGTAAACCCTCTTACTACTTCTCCAGTGGTGGGTGATAAATCTTTTTCATTTTGGTTACTAACCCCTTCTGGGTTAGCCTTCATCTGAAGGATTGTACTTTCCTGTCCTTTCTTCCATTTTTCTTCAAATTAAGGAGTGTCATAGCGTTAGCGAGTGCGGAGGGAGTCTTAGCGAGTTTTTGTATATAATGTATTATCTCTAAACTATCACGTTTAGATGGTCTTAGTCTTTGGTACTAGCCCCTTCTGGGTTAGCCTTCACCTGAAGGATTTTACTTTCCTGTCCTTTCTTCCATTTTTCTTCAAATTAAGGAGTGTCATAGCGTTAGCGAGTGCGGAGGGAGTCTTAGCGAGTTTTTGTATATAATGTATTATCTCTAAACTATCACGTTTAGATGGTCTTAGTCTTTGGTACTAGCCCCTTCTGGGTTAGCCTTCACCTGAAGGATTTTACTTTCCTGTCCTTTCTTCAATTTTCTTAGAGCTTGAACCCGCTTGCTGCATCCCGCGGGACTTCCGTCATCCTGAGTGAGTTGATAGATGAATTCTATCTGTTACGAAACGATTTCCTCGCTTGGGACTGGGGTGGATTTCCGGGATGTCGCGACCGGATTCAGCCGAACACAGAACGCTGAGTAGCGGCATTTCACCGACGAAGTCGTAGTCTCGAGCCAAACATTCCCGCACCCAATAAACCGGTCGCTACACCTCTTCCTGGTCAGCTCATTGGACAAGTCGAGTTGATAGACGACGTCTATCTATAGATCAGTCCTCACTCGTCCAAGACGAACTGGAATCAGGGTCGCAGATGGGACCTGATTTCTCAATAATTTAGGGTATAGTGTATGCCCGGCTTGAGACTCTTGTGGGTCGTCCCCACGTTGGGCGCGTGGTGAGTGAATCTATTCCCTTTTAGGGCGTATCCTGACATACGTCTCGTGTCAAAGCCCGGCTTGAGACTCTTATCTCCGTGGGTCGTCCCCACGCTGTAGCGTATACCCCCTTACGCTACTTTTGTTTGGCTTCTCTACGTCTGTAGAGAAAACCCCATGATTTCCCAGGGTATATAATTTAATAAAATTTAGCTATTTCCGAGAAGTAGCCCTATGCTACTTCTCCATATGAGAAAATTCCTGAAAATTCAAAATTTATTTACTTTCAAGAAGTAGCCCTATGCTACTTCTTCATATTAGAAAATTCCTGAAAAAAATTAAAAATTATATATTTTCACGAAGTAGCCCTATGCTACTTCATCATGTAAAAAAAAAAAAAAAAATTTCCTGAAAATATAAAGATATATTTATACATACCCGCATTCAAGTCCAGATCTAAAAGAAACAACAACAACAGCAGAATATTTTTCATTCGAGAAATTATAAAATGTGCAAAATGAGCACAAAATACAATTTTTCGGACTTACCGCTAGTCACCAACCTCCAGGAGACGAAAAAACGGCAATTCGCCTAGCCGTAAAATATCGCGTGATACACACACACAATAGACTCTTGCACGCCCGACCGAAAAAGAATTCCAAGTAAATTCCATATAAAATAATCGGTAGCAACAATTTTGCCTAAAAATGATACACGCACACCCGTACTTAGCTAGCAGCACCGCTGCCCGGAAAGATTTCGGCAGTCGACCGATCGAAAACAAAAGAAACGAAAAACGCTCGCCTGTCGGTGGCGATGAAGTGGAGAACGACCGAATCTGGAGAGACGGCTGGAATCGAGGCAGTCTAGTTTAAAACGTCGAGGCAGTCTAGTTTAAAACGTCGAGGCAGTCTAGTTTAAAACGTCGAGGCAGTCTAGTTTAAAACGTCGAGGCAGTCTAGTTTAAAACGTCGAGGTGGATATCTGAAAGAAATAAAGTGTCGATGATTACTTTTCATTGCTGGAAACTGTGAAGAGAATATAAAATTAGTAGAGTTTTCTTTGATTAAACATTTCAAAATTACAGAAAGTGTCGATTATTAAATTTCATTACGAAAAACTGAAAAGAAGATATGAAATTAGTAAAGTTTTCTTCGATTAAATTAATTCGTAACTATAAATGGATTACCTGTATATTGTGCCAGAGTGTCGCGTCGAGATTTTCATTTCGGAAAAGCTATAAAGAGAATATAAAATTAGTAAAGTTTTCTTCGATTAAATTAATTCGTAACTAAAAATGGATTACCTGAATATTGTGCCAGAGTGTCGCTTCGTCATTTTCATTGCGAAAAACTGTAAAGAAAATATGAAATCATTAAAGTTTTCCTTAATAAATTAATTCGTAGTTAAATATTAATTACCTGTGTATTGTGCCAAATTTCACTACGGAAAACTGTAAAGAAAATATGAAATTATTAAAGTTTTCCTTAATAAATTAATTCGTAGTTAAATATTAATTACCTGTGTATTGTGCCAAATTTCATTACGGAAAACTGTAAAGAAAATATGAAATTATCCAAGTTTTCCTTAATAAATTAATTCGTAGTTAAAGATTAATTACTTGTGTATTGTGCCAAATTTCATTGCGGGAAACTGTAAAGAAAATATGAAATTATTAAAGTTTTCTTTGACTAAATTAATTCGTAATTAAAAATTAATTACCTGCGTATTGTGCCATAGTGCCGCTTATTAATTTTCATTGCTGGAAACTGTAAAGAGAATTGGGAAATTAGTAAAGTTTTCTTCGATTAAATTAATTCGTAACTAAAAATGGATTACCTGTATATTGTGCCAGAGTGTCGCTTCGTCAAATTTCATTTCGGAAAAACTGTGAAGAAAATATGAAATTATTAAAGTTTTCTTTGACAAAATTAATTCGTAATTAAAAATTAATTACCTGTGTATTGTGCCATAGTGCCGCTTATTAATTTTCATTGCGGAAACTGTAAAGAAAATATGAAATTAGTAAAGTTTTTCTTCGATTAAATTAATTCGTAATTAAAGATTAATTACCTGTGTATTGTGCCATAGTGCCGCTTATTAATTTTCATTGCGGAAAACTGTAAAGAAAATATGAAGTTATTCAAGTTATCGTTGATTAAACTAATTCGAATTCAAAATTGAATTACCTGCATATTAGGGAGAACATTAACACTCTGTGAAAAGGAAAAAAAAAGCAAGATAAATTAGTGAAGTTTATAAATTTTAAATTCGATACGATACTCTCCTCTTATGTGTATCATACAAATTAGTTGCATATTGGTGACCCGGCGATAATCTGTAGAACAACTCCAGGAAGCCATGCGACGTTCAGAAGTAAGTTTATAAGGATCAAGTCCTGTTTGGTGCAAAGATTTACACGGCTACGTCTGTATACGGTGCTGAACACAACATGCTAATGGGTAAGAAGCCAGGGGGGAACACCCGTAAATAGTCCTGACTACATGGTGGTCAGTAGCAAAAGGTAGCGGTCAGAGGCAAGCAACTTATTCGCCCTTTCACTTTGGCGCTTGGCAGATTTTGACTGGAAGCTGTAGAATGATCTGAAGAACGCTCGTAAGTCATGTGTTGCAATGTAAGTTTTATTTTGAATTTTCTTTATATCGAGTGTATACATACGTTTGCTTAGATTGTTTTTTTTTTGGTCATAATTATCTATCTACATTTATGTTAGGAAGTTTCTCTGTACGAAAATTTTATAATCATTAGATGCTTAGTTTTAGGTGCAGTTTAGTAGGGCCTAGTCCTTAGTTAAGAATACCCGGTGAGAACGGAGGAAATGTGAACGATAAAGAAACGAATAATAAATTTTTTTTGTCTTTGCTACGACTGAAAGCAATAGCTACCGTATGACAGTGTCTTTCCATTTGCCTGCCTTCCTCCTCTGGTACCCATAAGTTTATTTACAGGTTTTCATTGTACACCATGGATGTGATGTCAAAGGCAGAGTGATTGTGGTGGGTGATTCCTAAGACTTGCCTTCCCGAGACAGTCGTTGGGGTTCCCTTTTTGCTTTCGTTTTCTTTTTTTTTATGAGGTGTTATTCAAGCCTGATGCCGATCTAAGGCGTACTTATACGGGAGGCGTGATGGCAGCGGGGTAGACACACACACATACACATATTGGGGCTAAGGACAACATTTCGGCTTTGACACCTTAGCCAGGGTGGATGGGGGCGTTGGGCCCATTCGCGTCAAAGCCAGGACTCCCACAACAGCTGGAGTCCACATTAGCTCACACTCTCTCATCTCTCCTCTGCGTCGAATGCTCTCCGGGTGAAAGTCATTTGTCCGGCGTTGTGCTATTTTTCTATTTTTATCCTTACAGCTTGGAACATGCTCGCATTTTCTTTCCCTTGTTACATTCTCCCAGGTTTCTCTTTCACAGTTTGCAGACTGCACTAGCGAAGCGGGCAAGGAATCGAGCCGTCATACTGGGTTTTTTTTTTTTCTTTTTTTTTATTTGTAAGTCTGTCCGTCCGAGGTCCAAGTAAAAGAGGAGTTGGTATCTTATTTCGCGGAAATACGCACAGCTTACAAGCATCGAGGGGATGTGGGTGGCAAGAACCACCCCAGCCGGCTGATCGCTAGCGGCAAAATGCTGTGCGGCCACCCACTCTATTCCTGAGATGATTTTGCAGCTGGAGGTGTCAGTTGCGGGCCTATTTATCTCCAGGTCAAAGCGGAGATAGATAGATCCGACGACAGACACGCTCTTGTGCTACAATTTGTCAAAATAATATTGTTTACGGTCGCAAATTTTAAATACCCCGAGGATTGCCTTACCTATAGTGAATATGCCAAAAAATAATTTTTTACTGTCGTAAATTTTAAATACGCCGGGGATTGCCTTTTCTATAGTAAATTTTTCAAAAAATAATTTTTTACTGTCGCAAATTTTAAATACGCCGAGGATTGCCTTTTCTAGAGTAAATTCTTCAAAAAATAATTTTTTACTGTCGCAAATTTTAAATACGCCGGGGATTGCCTTTTCTATAGTAAATTTTTCAAAAAATTATTTTTGACTGTCGCAAATTTTAAATACGCCGAGGATTGCCTTTTCTATAGTAAATTTTTCAAAAAATAATTTTTTACTGTCGCAAATTTTAAATACGCCGAGGATTGCCTTTTCTATAGTGAATTTGTCAAAACAATATTTTTTACTGTCGCAAATTTTAAATACGCCGAGGAATGCCTTTTCTATAGTGAATTTTTCAAAAAATAATTTTTTACTGTTGCAAATTTTAAATACGCCGAGGATTGCCTTTTCTATAGTAAATTTTTCAAAAAATAATTTTTTACTGTCGCAAATTTTAAATACGCCGAGGATTGCCTTTTCTATAGTAAATTTTTCAAAAAATAATTTTTTACTGTCGCAAATTTTAAATACGCCGAGGATTGCCTTTTCTATAGAAAATTTTTCAAATAATAATTTTTTACTGTCGCAAATTTTAAATACGCCGAGGATTACCTTTTCTATGGTGAATTTGTCAAAAAATAATTTTTTACTGTCGAAAATTTTAAATACCCCGAGGATTGCCTTACCTATAGTGAATATGCCAAAAAATAATTTTTTACTGTCGTAAATTTTAAATACGCCGAGGATTGCCTTTTCTATAGTAAATTTTTCAAAAAATAAATTTTTACAGTGGCAAATTTTAAATATACCGATGATTGCCTTTTCTATAGTGAATTTTTCAAAAAAATATTTTTTGCTGTCGCAAATTTTAAATACGCCGAGGATTGCCTTTTCTATAGTAAACTTTTCAAAAAATAATTTTTTACTGTCGCAAATTTTAAATACGCCGAGGATTACCTTTTCTATGGTGAATTTGTCAAAATAATATTGTTTACGGTCGCAAATTTTAAATACGCCGAGGATTGCCTTTTCTATAGTGAATTTGTCAAAAAATAAATTTTTACTGTCGCAAATTTTAAATACGCCGAGGATTGCCTTTTCTATAGTAAATTTTTCAAAAAATAATTTTTTACTGTCGCAAATTTTAAATACGCCGAGGATTGCCTTTTCTATAGTAAATTTTTCAAAAAATAATTTTTTACTGTCGCAAATTTTAAATACGCCGAGGATTGCCTTTTCTATAGTGAATTTGTCAAAATAATATTTTTTACGGTCGCAAATTTTTAATACGACGAGGATTGCCTTTTCTATAGTGAATTTGTCAAAAAATAAATTTTTACAGTGGCAAATTTTAAATATTACGATGATTGCCTTTTCTATAGTGAATTTTACAAAAAATTATTTTTTGCTGTCGCAAATTTTAAATACGCCGAGGATTGCCTTTTCTGTAGTAAATTTTTCAAAACATAATTTTTTACTGTCGCAAATTTTAGATACGCCAGGGATTGCCTTTTCTATAGTGAATTTGTCAAAATAAAATTTTTGCTGTCGCTAATTTTAAATACGCCGAGGATTGCCTTTTCTATAGTGAATTTGCCAAAAAATAATTTTTTACAGTGGCAAATTTTAAATATACCGATGATTGCCTTTTCTATAGTGAATTTTTCAAAAAATTATTCTTTGCTGTCGCAAATTTTAAATACGCCGAGGATTGCCTTTTCTATAGTAAATTTTTCAAAACATAATTTTTTACTGTCGCAAATTTTAAATACGCCGAGGATTGCCTTTTCTTTAGTAAATTTTTCAAAAAATTATTTTTTACTGTCACAAATTTTAAATACGCCGAGGATTACCTTTTCTATGGTGAATTTGTCAAAAAGTATTTTTTTACTGTCGAAAATTTTAAATACCCCGTGTATTGCCTTTTCTGTAGTGAATTTGCCAAAAAATAATTTTTTACTGTCGCAAATTTTAAATATACCGAGGATTGCCTTTTCTATAGTAAATTTCTCAAAAAATAAATTTTTACAGTGGCAAATTTTAAATATACCGATGATTTCCTTTTCTATAGTGAATTTTTCAAAAAATTATTTTTAGCTGTCGCAAATTTTAAATACGCCGAGGATTGCCTTTTCTATAGAAAATTTTTCAAATAACAATTTTTTACTGTCGCAAATTTTAAATACGCCGAGGATTACCTTTTCTATGGTGAATTTGTCAAAAAATAATTTTTTACTGTCGAAAATTTTAAATACCCCGAGGATTGCCTTACCTATAGTGAATATGCCAAAAAATAATTGTTTACTGTCGTAAATTTTAAATACGCCGGGGATTGCCTTTTCTATAGTAAATTTTTCAAAAAATAATTTTTTACTGTCGCAAATTTTAAATACGCCGAGGATTGCCTTTTCTATAGAAAATTTTTCAAATAATAATTTTTTACTGTCGCAAATTTTAAATACGCCGAGGATTACCTTTTCTATGGTGAATTTGTCAAAAAATAATTTTTTACTGTCGAAAATTTTAAATACCCCGAGGATTGCCTTACCTATAGTGAATATGCCAAAAAATTATTTTTTACTGTGGTAAATTTTAAATACGCCGAGGATTGCCTTTTCTATAGTAAATTTCTCAAAAAATAAATTTTTACAGTGGCAAATTTTAAATATTCCGATGATTGCCTTTTCTATAGTGAATTTTACAAAAAATTATTTTTTGCTGTCGCAAATTTTAAATACGCCGAGGATTGCCTTTTCTATAGTAAATTTTTCAAAAAATAATTTTTTACTGTCGCAAATTTTAAATACGCCGAGGATTACCTTTTCTATGGTGAATTTGTCAAAATAATATTGTTTACGGTCGCAAATTTTAAATACCCCGAGGATTGCCTTACCTATAGTGAATATGCCAAAAAATAATTTTTTACTGTCGTAAATTTTAAATACGCCGGGGATTGCCTTTTCTATAGTAAATTTTTCAAAAAATAATTTTTTACTGTCGCAAATTTTAAATACGCCGAGGATTGCCTTTTCTAGAGTAAATTCTTCAAAAAATAATTTTTTACTGTCGCAAATTTTAAATACGCCGGGGATTGCCTTTTCTATAGTAAATATTTCAAAAAATTATTTTTGACTGTCGCAAATTTTAAATACGCCGAGGATTGCCTTTTCTATAGTAAATTTTTCAAAAAACAATTTTTTACTGTTGCAAATTTTAAATACGCCGAGGATTGCCTTTTCTATAGTAAATTTTTCAAAAAATAATTTTTTACTGTCGCAAATTTTAAATACGCCGAGGATTGCCTTTTCTATAGTGAATTTGTCAAAACAATATTTTTTACTGTCGCAAATTTTAAATACGCCGAGGAATGCCTTTTCTATAGTGAATTTTTCAAAAAATAATTTTTTACTGTTGCAAATTTTAAATACGCCGAGGATTGCCTTTTCTATAGTAAATTTTTCAAAAAATAATTTTTTACTGTCGCAAATTTTAAATACGCCGAGGATTGCCTTTTCTATAGTAAATTTTTCAAAAAATAATTTTTTACTGTCGCAAATTTTAAATACGCCGAGGATTGCCTTTTCTATAGAAAATTTTTCAAATAATAATTTTTTACTGTCGCAAATTTTAAATACGCCGAGGATTACCTTTTCTATGGTGAATTTGTCAAAAAATAATTTTTTACTGTCGAAAATTTTAAATACCCCGAGGATTGCCTTACCTATAGTGAATATGCCAAAAAATAATTTTTTACTGTCGTAAATTTTAAATACGCCGAGGATTGCCTTTTCTATAGTAAATTTTTCAAAAAATAAATTTTTACAGTGGCAAATTTTAAATATACCGATGATTGCCTTTTCTATAGTGAATTTTTCAAAAAATTATTTTTTGCTGTCGCAAATTTTAAATACGCCGAGGATTGCCTTTTCTATAGTAAATTTTTCAAAAAATAATTTTTTACTGTCGCAAATTTTAAATACGCCGAGGATTACCTTTTCTATGGTGAATTTGTCAAAATAATATTGTTTACGGTCGCAAATTTTAAATACGCCGAGGATTGCCTTTTCTATAGTGAATTTGTCAAAAAATAAATTTTTACTGTCGCAAATTTTAAATATGCCGAGGATTGCCTTTTCTATAGTAAATTTTTCAAAAAATAATTTTTTACTGTCGCAAATTTTAAATACGCCGAGGATTGCCTTTTCTATAGAAAATTTTTCAAATAATAATTTTTTACTGTCGCAAATTTTAAATACGCCGAGGATTACCTTTTCTATGGTCAATTTGTCAAAAAATAATTTTTTACTGTCGAAAATTTTAAATACCCCGAGGATTGCCTTACCTATAGTGAATATGCCAAAAAATAATTTTTTACTGTCGTAAATTTTAAATACGCCGAGGACTGCCTTTTCTATAGTAAATTTTTCAAAAAATAAATTTTTACAGTGGCAAATTTTAAATATACCGATGATTGCCTTTTCTATAGTGAATTTTTCAAAAAATTATTTTTTGCTGTCGCAAATTTTAAATACGCCGAGGATTGCCTTTTCTATAGTAAATTTTTCAAAAAATAATTTTTTACTGTCGCAAATTTTAAATACGCCGAGGATTACCCTTTCTATGGTGAATTTGTCAAAATAATATTGTTTACGGTCGCAAATTTTAAATACGCCGAGGATTGCCTTTTCTATAGTGAATTTGTCAAAAAATAAATTTTTACTGTCGCAAATTTTAAATACGCCGAGGATTGCCTTTTCTATAGTAAATTTTTCAAAAAATAATTTTTTACTGTCGCAAATTTTAAATACGCCGAGGATTGCCTTTTCTATAGTAAATTTTTCAAAAAATAATTTTTTACTGTCGCAAATTTTAAATACGCCGAGGATTGCCTTTTCTATAGTGAATTTGTCAAAATAATATTTTTTACGGTCGCAAATTTTTAATACGACGAGGATTGCCTTTTCTATAGTGAATTTGTCAAAAAATAAATTTTTACAGTGGTAAATTTTAAATATTCCGATGATTGCCTTTTCTATAGTGAATTTGCCAAAAAATAATTTTTTACTGTCGTAAATTTTAAATACGCCGAGGACTGCCTTTTCTATAGTAAATTTTTCAAAAAATAAATTTTTACAGTGGCAAATTTTAAATATACCGATGATTGCCTTTTCTATAGTGAATTTTTCAAAAAATTATTTTTTGCTGTCGCAAATTTTAAATACGCCGAGGATTGCCTTTTCTATAGTAAATTTTTCAAAAAATAATTTTTTACTGTCGCAAATTTTAAATACGCCGAGGATTAACTTTTCTATGGTGAATTTGTCAAAATAATATTGTTTACGGTCGCAAATTTTAAATACGCCGAGGATTGCCTTTTCTATAGTGAATTTGTCAAAAAATAAATTTTTACTGTCGCAAATTTTAAATACGCCGAGGATTGCCTTTTCTATAGTAAATTTTTCAAAAAATAATTTTTTACTGTCGCAAATTTTAAATACGCCGAGGATTGCCTTTTCTATAGTAAATTTTTCAAAAAATAATTTTTTACTGTCGCAAATTTTAAATACGCCGAGGATTGCCTTTTCTATAGTAAATTTTTCAAAAAATAATTTTTTACTGTCGCAAATTTTAAATACGCCGAGGATTGCCTTTTCTATAGTGAATTTGCCAAAAAATATTTTTTTACAGTGGCAAATTTTAAATATACCGATGATTGCCTTTTCTATAGTGAATTTTTCAAAAAATTATTCTTTGCTGTCGCAAATTTTAAATACGCCGAGGATTGCCTTTTATATAGTAAATTTTTCAAAACATAATTTTTTACTGTCGCAAATTTTAAATACGCCGAGGATTGCCTTTTCTTTAGTAAATTTTTCAAAAAATTATTTTTTACTGTCACAAATTTTAAATACGCCGAGGATTACCTTTTCTATGGTGAATTTGTCAAAAAGTATTTTTTTACTGTCGAAAATTTTAAATACCCCGTGTATTGCCTTTTCTGTAGTGAATTTGCCAAAAAATAATTTTTTACTGTCGCAAATTTTAAATATACCGAGGATTGCCTTTTCTATAGTAAATTTCTCAAAAAATAAATTTTTACAGTGGCAAATTTTAAATATACCGATGATTTCCTTTTCTATAGTGAATTTTTCAAAAAATTATTTTTAGCTGTCGCAAATTTTAAATACGCCGAGGATTGCCTTTTCTATAGAAAATTTTTCAAATAACAATTTTTTACTGTCGCAAATTTTAAATACGCCGAGGATTACCTTTTCTATGGTGAATTTGTCAAAAAATAATTTTTTACTGTCGAAAATTTGAAATACCCCGAGGATTGCCTTACCTATAGTGAATATGCCAAAAAATAATTGTTTACTGTCGTAAATTTTAAATACGCCGGGGATTGCCTTTTCTATAGTAAATTTTTCAAAAAATAATTTTTTACTGTCGCAAATTTTAAATACGCCGAGGATTGCCTTTTCTATAGAAAATTTTTCAAATAATAATTTTTTACTGTCGCAAATTTTAAATACGCCGAGGATTACCTTTTCTATGGTGAATTTGTCAAAAAATAATTTTTTACTGTCGAAAATTTTAAATACCCCGAGGATTGCCTTACCTATAGTGAATATGCCAAAAAATTATTTTTTACTGTGGTAAATTTTAAATACGCCGAGGATTGCCTTTTCTATAGTAAATTTCTCAAAAAATAAATTTTTACAGTGGCAAATTTTAAATATTCCGATGATTGCCTTTTCTATGGTGAATTTGTCAAAAAATAATTTTTTACTGTCGAAAATTTGAAATACCCCGAGGATTGCCTTACCTATAGTGAATATGCCAAAAAATAATTGTTTACTGTCGTAAATTTTAAATACGCCGGGGATTGCCTTTTCTATAGTAAATTTTTCAAAAAATAATTTTTTACTGTCGCAAATTTTAAATACGCCGAGGATTGCCTTTTCTATAGAAAATTTTTCAAATAATAATTTTTTACTGTCGCAAATTTTAAATACGCCGAGGATTACCTTTTCTATGGTGAATTTGTCAAAAAATAATTTTTTACTGTCGAAAATTTTAAATACCCCGAGGATTGCCTTACCTATAGTGAATATGCCAAAAAATAATTTTTTACTGTCGTAAATTTTAAATACGCCGAGGATTGCCTTTTCTATAGTAAATTTTTCAAAAAATAAATTTTTACAGTGGCAAATTTTAAATATACCGATGATTGCCTTTTCTATAGTGAATTTTTCAAAAAATTATTTTTTGCTGTCGCAAATTTTAAATACGCCGAGGATTGCCTTTTCTATAGTAAATTTTTCAAAAAATAATTTTTTACTGTCGCAAATTTTAAATACGCCGAGGATTACCTTTTCTATGGTGAATTTGTCAAAATAATATTGTTTACGGTCGCAAATTTTAAATACGCCGAGGATTGCCTTTTCTATAGTGAATTTGTCAAAAAATAAATTTTTACTGTCGCAAATTTTAAATATGCCGAGGATTGCCTTTTCTATAGTAAATTTTTCAAAAAATAATTTTTTACTGTCGCAAATTTTAAATACGCCGAGGATTGCCTTTTCTATAGAAAATTTTTCAAATAATAATTTTTTACTGTCGCAAATTTTAAATACGCCGAGGATTACCTTTTCTATGGTCAATTTGTCAAAAAATAATTTTTTACTGTCGAAAATTTTAAATACCCCGAGGATTGCCTTACCTATAGTGAATATGCCAAAAAATAATTTTTTACTGTCGTAAATTTTAAATACGCCGAGGACTGCCTTTTCTATAGTAAATTTTTCAAAAAATAAATTTTTACAGTGGCAAATTTTAAATATACCGATGATTGCCTTTTCTATAGTGAATTTTTCAAAAAATTATTTTTTGCTGTCGCAAATTTTAAATACGCCGAGGATTGCCTTTTCTATAGTAAATTTTTCAAAAAATAATTTTTTACTGTCGCAAATTTTAAATACGCCGAGGATTACCCTTTCTATGGTGAATTTGTCAAAATAATATTGTTTACGGTCGCAAATTTTAAATACGCCGAGGATTGCCTTTTCTATAGTGAATTTGTCAAAAAATAAATTTTTACTGTCGCAAATTTTAAATACGCCGAGGATTGCCTTTTCTATAGTAAATTTTTCAAAAAATAATTTTTTACTGTCGCAAATTTTAAATACGCCGAGGATTGCCTTTTCTATAGTAAATTTTTCAAAAAATAATTTTTTACTGTCGCAAATTTTAAATACGCCGAGGATTGCCTTTTCTATAGTGAATTTGTCAAAATAATATTTTTTACGGTCGCAAATTTTTAATACGACGAGGATTGCCTTTTCTATAGTGAATTTGTCAAAAAATAAATTTTTACAGTGGCAAATTTTAAATATTCCGATGATTGCCTTTTCTATAGTGAATTTGCCAAAAAATAATTTTTTACTGTCGTAAATTTTAAATACGCCGAGGACTGCCTTTTCTATAGTAAATTTTTCAAAAAATAAATTTTTACAGTGGCAAATTTTAAATATACCGATGATTGCCTTTTCTATAGTGAATTTTTCAAAAAATTATTTTTTGCTGTCGCAAATTTTAAATACGCCGAGGATTGCCTTTTCTATAGTAAATTTTTCAAAAAATAATTTTTTACTGTCGCAAATTTTAAATACGCCGAGGATTAACTTTTCTATGGTGAATTTGTCAAAATAATATTGTTTACGGTCGCAAATTTTAAATACGCCGAGGATTGCCTTTTCTATAGTGAATTTGTCAAAAAATAAATTTTTACTGTCGCAAATTTTAAATACGCCGAGGATTGCCTTTTCTATAGTAAATTTTTCAAAAAATAATTTTTTACTGTCGCAAATTTTAAATACGCCGAGGATTGCCTTTTCTATAGTAAATTTTTCAAAAAATAATTTTTTACTGTCGCAAATTTTAAATACGCCGAGGATTGCCTTTTCTATAGTAAATTTTTCAAAAATAATTTTTTACTGTCGCAAATTTTAAATACGCCGAGGATTGCCTTTTCTATAGTGAATTTGCCAAAAAATATTTTTTTACAGTGGCAAATTTTAAATATACCGATGATTGCCTTTTCTATAGTGAATTTTTCAAAAAATTATTCTTTGCTGTCGCAAATTTTAAATACGCCGAGGATTGCCTTTTATATAGTAAATTTTTCAAAACATAATTTTTTACTGTCGCAAATTTTAAATACGCCGAGGATTGCCTTTTCTTTAGTAAATTTTTCAAAAATTATTTTTTACTGTCACAAATTTTAAATACGCCGAGGATTACCTTTTCTATGGTGAATTTGTCAAAAAGTATTTTTTTACTGTCGAAAATTTTAAATACCCCGTGTATTGCCTTTTCTGTAGTGAATTTGCCAAAAAATAATTTTTTACTGTCGCAAATTTTAAATATACCGAGGATTGCCTTTTCTATAGTAAATTTCTCAAAAAATAAATTTTTACAGTGGCAAATTTTAAATATACCGATGATTTCCTTTTCTATAGTGAATTTTTCAAAAAATTATTTTTAGCTGTCGCAAATTTTAAATACGCCGAGGATTGCCTTTTCTATAGAAAATTTTTCAAATAACAATTTTTTACTGTCGCAAATTTTAAATACGCCGAGGATTACCTTTTCTATGGTGAATTTGTCAAAAAATAATTTTTTACTGTCGAAAATTTGAAATACCCCGAGGATTGCCTTACCTATAGTGAATATGCCAAAAAATAATTGTTTACTGTCGTAAATTTTAAATACGCCGGGGATTGCCTTTTCTATAGTAAATTTTTCAAAAAATAATTTTTACTGTCGCAAATTTTAAATACGCCGAGGATTGCCTTTTCTATAGAAAATTTTTCAAATAATAATTTTTTACTGTCGCAAATTTTAAATACGCCGAGGATTACCTTTTCTATGGTGAATTTGTCAAAAAATAATTTTTTACTGTCGAAAATTTTAAATACCCCGAGGATTGCCTTACCTATAGTGAATATGCCAAAAAATTATTTTTTACTGTGGTAAATTTTAAATACGCCGAGGATTGCCTTTTCTATAGTAAATTTCTCAAAAAATAAATTTTTACAGTGGCAAATTTTAAATATTCCGATGATTGCCTTTTCTATAGTGAATTTTACAAAAAATTATTTTTTGCTGTCGCAAATTTTAAATACGCCGAGGATTGCCTTTTCTATAGTAAATTTTTCAAAAAATAATTTTTTACTGTCGCAAATTTTAAATACGCCGAGGATTACCTTTTCTATGGTGAATTTTGTAGCGTATACCCCCTTACGCTACTTTTGTTTGGCTTCTCTACGTCTGTAGAGAAAACCCCATGATTTCCCAGGGTATATAATTTAATAAAATTTAGCTATTTCCGAGAAGTAGCCCTATGCTACTTCTCCATATGAGAAAATTCCTGAAAATTCAAAATTTATTTACTTTCAAGAAGTAGCCCTATGCTACTTCTTCATATTAGAAAATTCCTGAAAAAAATTAAAAATTATATATTTTCACGAAGTAGCCCTATGCTACTTCATCATGTAAAAAAAAAAAAAAAAATTTCCTGAAAATATAAAGATATATTTATACATACCCGCATTCAAGTCCAGATCTAAAAGAAACAACAACAACAGCAGAATATTTTTCATTCGAGAAATTATAAAATGTGCAAAATGAGCACAAAATACAATTTTTCGGACTTACCGCTAGTCACCAACCTCCAGGAGACGAAAAAACGGCAATTCGCCTAGCCGTAAAATATCGCGTGATACACACACACAATAGACTCTTGCACGCCCGACCGAAAAAGAATTCCAAGTAAATTCCATATAAAATAATCGGTAGCAACAATTTTGCCTAAAAATGATACACGCACACCCGTACTTAGCTAGCAGCACCGCTGCCCGGAAAGATTTCGGCAGTCGACCGATCGAAAACAAAAGAAACGAAAAACGCTCGCCTGTCGGTGGCGATGAAGTGGAGAACGACCGAATCTGGAGAGACGGCTGGAATCGAGGCAGTCTAGTTTAAAACGTCGAGGCAGTCTAGTTTAAAACGTCGAGGCAGTCTAGTTTAAAACGTCGAGGCAGTCTAGTTTAAAACGTCGAGGCAGTCTAGTTTAAAACGTCGAGGTGGATATCTGAAAGAAATAAAGTGTCGATGATTACTTTTCATTGCTGGAAACTGTGAAGAGAATATAAAATTAGTAGAGTTTTCTTTGATTAAACATTTCAAAATTACAGAAAGTGTCGATTATTAAATTTCATTACGAAAAACTGAAAAGAAGATATGAAATTAGTAAAGTTTTCTTCGATTAAATTAATTCGTAACTATAAATGGATTACCTGTATATTGTGCCAGAGTGTCGCGTCGAGATTTTCATTTCGGAAAAGCTATAAAGAGAATATAAAATTAGTAAAGTTTTCTTCGATTAAATTAATTCGTAACTAAAAATGGATTACCTGAATATTGTGCCAGAGTGTCGCTTCGTCATTTTCATTGCGAAAAACTGTAAAGAAAATATGAAATCATTAAAGTTTTCCTTAATAAATTAATTCGTAGTTAAATATTAATTACCTGTGTATTGTGCCAAATTTCACTACGGAAAACTGTAAAGAAAATATGAAATTATTAAAATTTTCCTTAATAAATTAATTCGTAGTTAAATATTAATTACCTGTGTATTGTGCCAAATTTCATTACGGAAAACTGTAAAGAAAATATGAAATTATCCAAGTTTTCCTTAATAAATTAATTCGTAGTTAAAGATTAATTACTTGTGTATTGTGCCAAATTTCATTGCGGGAAACTGTAAAGAAAATATGAAATTATTAAAGTTTTCTTTGACTAAATTAATTCGTAATTAAAAATTAATTACCTGCGTATTGTGCCATAGTGCCGCTTATTAATTTTCATTGCTGGAAACTGTAAAGAGAATTGGGAAATTAGTAAAGTTTTCTTCGATTAAATTAATTCGTAACTAAAAATGGATTACCTGTATATTGTGCCAGAGTGTCGCTTCGTCAAATTTCATTTCGGAAAAACTGTGAAGAAAATATGAAATTATTAAAGTTTTCTTTGACAAAATTAATTCGTAATTAAAAATTAATTACCTGTGTATTGTGCCATAGTGCCGCTTATTAATTTTCATTGCGGAAACTGTAAAGAAAATATGAAATTAGTAAAGTTTTTCTTCGATTAAATTAATTCGTAATTAAAGATTAATTACCTGTGTATTGTGCCATAGTGCCGCTTATTAATTTTCATTGCGGAAAACTGTAAAGAAAATATGAAGTTATTCAAGTTATCGTTGATTAAACTAATTCGAATTCAAAATTGAATTACCTGCATATTAGGGAGAACATTAACACTCTGTGAAAAGGAAAAAAAAAGCAAGATAAATTAGTGAAGTTTATAAATTTTAAATTCGATACGATACTCTCCTCTTATGTGTATCATACAAATTAGTTGCATATTGGTGACCCGGCGATAATCTGTAGAACAACTCCAGGAAGCCATGCGACGTTCAGAAGTAAGTTTATAAGGATCAAGTCCTGTTTGGTGCAAAGATTTACACGGCTACGTCTGTATACGGTGCTGAACACAACATGCTAATGGGTAAGAAGCCAGGGGGGAACACCCGTAAATAGTCCTGACTACATGGTGGTCAGTAGCAAAAGGTAGCGGTCAGAGGCAAGCAACTTATTCGCCCTTTCACTTTGGCGCTTGGCAGATTTTGACTGGAAGCTGTAGAATGATCTGAAGAACGCTCGTAAGTCATGTGTTGCAATGTAAGTTTTATTTTGAATTTTCTTTATATCGAGTGTATACATACGTTTGCTTAGATTGTTTTTTTTTTGGTCATAATTATCTATCTACATTTATGTTAGGAAGTTTCTCTGTACGAAAATTTTATAATCATTAGATGCTTAGTTTTAGGTGCAGTTTAGTAGGGCCTAGTCCTTAGTTAAGAATACCCGGTGAGAACGGAGGAAATGTGAACGATAAAGAAACGAATAATAAATTTTTTTTGTCTTTGCTACGACTGAAAGCAATAGCTACCGTATGACAGTGTCTTTCCATTTGCCTGCCTTCCTCCTCTGGTACCCATAAGTTTATTTACAGGTTTTCATTGTACACCATGGATGTGATGTCAAAGGCAGAGTGATTGTGGTGGGTGATTCCTAAGACTTGCCTTCCCGAGACAGTCGTTGGGGTTCCCTTTTTGCTTTCGTTTTCTTTTTTTTTATGAGGTGTTATTCAAGCCTGATGCCGATCTAAGGCGTACTTATACGGGAGGCGTGATGGCAGCGGGGTAGACACACACACATACACATATTGGGGCTAAGGACAACATTTCGGCTTTGACACCTTAGCCAGGGTGGATGGGGGCGTTGGGCCCATTCGCGTCAAAGCCAGGACTCCCACAACAGCTGGAGTCCACATTAGCTCACACTCTCTCATCTCTCCTCTGCGTCGAATGCTCTCCGGGTGAAAGTCATTTGTCCGGCGTTGTGCTATTTTTCTATTTTTATCCTTACAGCTTGGAACATGCTCGCATTTTCTTTCCCTTGTTACATTCTCCCAGGTTTCTCTTTCACAGTTTGCAGACTGCACTAGCGAAGCGGGCAAGGAATCGAGCCGTCATACTGGGTTTTTTTTTTTTCTTTTTTTTTATTTGTCCGTCTGTCCGTCCGAGGTCCAAGTAAAAGAGGAGTTGGTATCTTATTTCGCGGAAATACGCACAGCTTACAAGCATCGAGGGGATGTGGGTGGCAAGAACCACCCCAGCCGGCTGATCGCTAGCGGCAAAATGCTGTGCGGCCACCCACTCTATTCCTGAGATGATTTTGCAGCTGGAGGTGTCAGTTGCGGGCCTATTTATCTCCAGGTCAAAGCGGAGATAGATAGATCCGACGACAGACACGCTCTTGTGCTACAAATGGCGCCCAAGTGGATTTTTTTTGGCTTTAGTCAAGCTTCTCTTGACTAAAGCGCGATTTTATTATTTCAAGATTAATTTCTGATATTTCTGGTCGCCCATTTGTGTTACAAATGGCGCCCAAGCGGTTTTTTTTCTCGGCCTTTAGTCAAGCTTTTCTTGACTGAAGTGCAATTACTATTTCTATGATTATTTCTGGTCAAGAATCATTTCTTAATTTTTGGTATCATTATTAGATCTTTTTTTTTTGTTTCTTGTTTTGTAAGACCTCAGTATGTTTTAAGCTGACGCAAGTGATTGGCCTGGCGTATACAAGGTGCTGGGTTTACGTAGAGCTCTTCTTGCTTCTGTGGGGTGCGTTACTCCCATGATAGCTCCCTTTTGGCTCTCGTTAGGCTCGGTCTTTGTATGGCGGCTGGGTCGCTCGGCTATGGTCCTCGCGGCATGTTTGGTAACTAGTTACCTTCGGTCAAGTCAAAATGGTTTTCGAGCTCAAGTTTTTTTTTAGGTTGAAGTGCTTGTCTCTTCGGTGGCCGACGAGCTTTGTGCGCAACGCGTACCATCCTTGAAGCTAAGCTTTGGTTCGCGGCTACTGAAGAGCTGACCACACGATGCAGGCCTGCCTGAGGAACCGCACGGCTGTTTCGGTTCAACAAGTTGATGAACGACGTTCATCCAT
This sequence comes from Dioctria rufipes, assembly GCA_963924295.1. Classification (NCBI taxonomy): domain Eukaryota; kingdom Metazoa; phylum Arthropoda; class Insecta; order Diptera; family Asilidae; genus Dioctria; species Dioctria rufipes. Next base: position 35,121 of record CAWUPM010000906.1, read on the forward strand.
TTTGACCTTGTCCTTGTTGATTTGATGCAGCTTGGCAGTTCTGATGACTCGAATTCTGCTTTCACCATTTGTGGCTTCGCGCTTGCGTGGCGCTCCGCTCCCGTGACTCTGTTTGGAGCTGCTTCGATCATTCTGACGGGAGGATGGCTGTTGAGCATCCTCTAGATTGGTATCCGACTTGGAGTGATCGATGCATTTCCGAGGCGGTGTTCTTGGAGCGGAGTCCCACGCGAGGTGAAGTCAGTTGATTTCCTTCTTTATTTTGTTATTAGTCCCCATGAACCTTCCCTATCTAAAGTGATGAGAGGCTAAGGAACCGCACGGCTGTTTCGGTTCAACAAGTTGATGAACGACGTTCATCCATTTTGACCTTGTCCTTGTTGATTTGATGCAGCTTGGCAGTTCTGATGACTCGAATTCTGCCTTCACCATTTGTGGCTTCGCGCTTGCATGGCGCTCCGCTCCCGTGACTCTGTTTGGAGCTGCTTCGATCATTCTGACGGGAGGATGGCTGTTGAGCATCCTCTAGATTGGTATCCGACTTGGAGTGATCGATGCATTTCCGAGGCGGTGTTCTTGGAGCGGAGTCCCACGCGAGGTGAAGTCAGTTGATTTCCTTCTTTATTTTGTTATTAGTCCCCATGAACCTTCCCTATCTAAAGTGATGAGAGGCTAAGGAACCGCACGGCTGTTTCGGTTCAACAAGTTGATGAACGACGTTCATCCATTTTGACCTTGTCCTTGTTGATTTGATGCAGCTTGGCAGTTCTGATGACTCGAATTCTGCCTTCACCATTTGTGGCTTCGCGCTTGCGTGGCGCTCCGCTCCCGTGACTCTGTTTGGAGCTGCTTCGATCATTCTGACGGGAGGATGGCTGTTGAGCATCCTCTAGATTGGTATCCGACTTGGAGTGATCGATGCAGTTCCGAGGCGGTGTTCTTGGAGCGGAGTCCCACGCGAGGTGAAGTCAGTTGATTTCCTTCTTTATTTTGTTATTAGTCCCCATGAACCTTCCCTATTTAAAGTGATGAGAGGCTAAGTCGATTAGTGGTTGATGAACGTTGTATGCGACGCATACTGTATCGAATTCAATTTCCGTTCACTTCTGCTGGTTCCGAGGAAAAGCCCGTATTATCTCTTATTTAGTTTTAGTTGGGTTGTCCCGCAGATATTTAGTTGTATTTGGGTTGTCCCGCAGTTATTTAGTTGTAGTTGGGTTGTCCCGCAGATATTTAGTTGTAATTTGGGCTGTCCCGTATAGATTTCTAGTTTTAGTTGGGTTGTCCCGCAGATACTTAGTTTTATTTGGGTTGTCCCGCAGATATTTAGTTTTAGTTGGGTGTCCCGCAGATATTTAGTTTTAGTTGGGTTGTCCCGCAGATACTTAGTTTTAGTTGGGTTGTCCCGCAGATATTTAGTTTTAGTTGGGTTGTCCCGCAGATATTTAGTTGTATTTGGGTTGTCCCGCAGTTATTTAGTTGTAATTTGGGCTGTCCCGTATAGATTTCTAGTTTTAGTTGGGTTGTCCCGCAGTTATTTAGTTGTAGTTGGGTTGTCCCGCAGATACTTAGTTTTAGTTGGGTTGTCCCGCAGATATTTAGTTTTAGTTGGGTTGTCCCGCAGATATTTAGTTTTAGTTGGGTTGTCCCGCAGATATTTAGTTTTAGTTGGGTTGTCCCGCAGATACTTCGTTTTAGTTGGGTTGTCCCGCAGATATTTAATTGTAGTTGGGTTGTCCCGCAGATATTTAGTTATAGTTGGATTGTCCCGTTCGGATTTTATCCTTATATACCTCACCGCTACGGCTTCTTACTCGAGTACCAGCAGCCACTTGATCACCGACCTCCCACCTTTCCTTGATTAGTTGACTTCAGTCTCTTGCCAAGTTGATGAACGATGTTCATCCTTCTTGATTTTTATCCTTGACTAAGAGAGTGCTTGTCACGATCATGCAAATGTGAGACGGAAACCTTCAAGTTCCGATCTTTGACATTGCAGTCCCTTCCCAAATAATAAAATTTCCCCCTGTTAGAGATAACCATTGGTATGGATTGACCGAAGGCTTAAGCGATTAGGCCGATTTTAAGCGTTAACACCTTGATGAGTGGACGACGGAGAGTGGGGGAGAGAGAGAGAGAGAGAGAGTTAAAACAAAAGATTATCCTTCGAGGTGTTGTGTGTGCCTTCTGCGTTGACCCATCTTGCCAACACCCCGTTCATAAATGTAAAACGTTATCAGCACTTATAGCACGTAACCGCAATTTCGAAACAGGGTTTTATCATATCTGGCAGATTATTTTTGATATAAACATAAGAGCAAATTTCTTTTTTTTCATATCTGGCACGATTTTCGCCCGATTATTTTTGATATAAACATAAGAGCAAATTTCTTTTTATCATATCTGGCACGATTTTCGCCCGATTATTTTGGATATAAACATAAGAGCAAAATTTTTTTTCTTTCTAATCATATCTGGCACAATTTTCTCTCGATCATTTTGGTTATAAACATAAGACAAATTTTTTCTTTCTAATCATATCTGGCACAATTTTCGCCCGATTATTTTTGGTATAAACATAAGAGCAAAATTTTTTTTTCTTTCTAATCATATCTGGCACAATTTTCGCCCGATTATTTTTGATATAAACATAAGAGCAAAGAGCAAAGATAAAGAGAGAGCTAGAAGGAGAAACATTTTTTTTTTCCCTTCTTGTTTGTTTTCAGCAGTGGCTGAAATTTATTTCTTTTGTTGTGTGGGTCGTTGTGTCGTTGCGTTGTTCCATCATGCCGACAGGTTTGTTTCTTATTATTTCTTTTGAGTATCGTTGACGTACCGTTTAATCGCGTGTCATATTTATTTATTTTCTTTTGTTGTTAACATAATAACGACCAATCGCAGGTAGCGTCAAATTGTAGTGTCTAGTGTCAGTTTTCACCGTCAATATCACTGTCGCGGTTTCTCTAGTTTTTTTTTAATGTTATTGGTATTAAAATAGAAGTCATTTTCGTAGTCGAATTGGCAGTCGGACCAGATCAGTATTATCGTGCGAATGATTATTATAGGCTAAGTTTTATTTTCATTCTAGTAGGCAGGCACGCAGTAATTCTACTTTCGCATTCTTTCAAGATGCCTTTAGTAAATTCTCCTTTTTGGGGGAACATATTTTTTTTTCTTTCCTCAAGACAATCGAACGTGGTTGATTAGATCTCGGTAGCCCTAAGAAGGCATCCGGCAAGCTTCACTTGTGAACTACAGGTTATCGTAAACCCTCTTACTACTTCTCCAGTGGTGGGTGATAAATCTTTTTCATTTTGGTTACTAACCCCTTCTGGGTTAGCCTTCATCTGAAGGATTGTACTTTCCTGTCCTTTCTTCCATTTTTCTTCAAATTAAGGAGTGTCATAGCGTTAGCGAGTGCGGAGGGAGTCTTAGCGAGTTTTTGTATATAATGTATTATCTCTAAACTATCACGTTTAGATGGTCTTAGTCTTTGGTACTAGCCCCTTCTGGGTTAGCCTTCACCTGAAGGATTTTACTTTCCTGTCCTTTCTTCCATTTTTCTTCAAATTAAGGAGTGTCATAGCGTTAGCGAGTGCGGAGGGAGTCTTAGCGAGTTTTTGTATATAATGTATTATCTCTAAACTATCACGTTTAGATGGTCTTAGTCTTTGGTACTAGCCCCTTCTGGGTTAGCCTTCACCTGAAGGATTTTACTTTCCTGTCCTTTCTTCAATTTTCTTAGAGCTTGAACCCGCTTGCTGCATCCCGCGGGACTTCCGTCATCCTGAGTGAGTTGATAGATGAATTCTATCTGTTACGAAACGATTTCCTCGCTTGGGACTGGGGTGGATTTCCGGGATGTCGCGACCGGATTCAGCCGAACACAGAACGCTGAGTAGCGGCATTTCACCGACGAAGTCGTAGTCTCGAGCCAAACATTCCCGCACCCAATAAACCGGTCGCTACACCTCTTCCTGGTCAGCTCATTGGACAAGTCGAGTTGATAGACGACGTCTATCTATAGATCAGTCCTCACTCGTCCAAGACGAACTGGAATCAGGGTCGCAGATGGGACCTGATTTCTCAATAATTTAGGGTATAGTGTATGCCCGGCTTGAGACTCTTGTGGGTCGTCCCCACGTTGGGCGCGTGGTGAGTGAATCTATTCCCTTTTAGGGCGTATCCTGACATACGTCTCGTGTCAAAGCCCGGCTTGAGACTCTTATCTCCGTGGGTCGTCCCCACGCTGTAGCGTATACCCCCTTACGCTACTTTTGTTTGGCTTCTCTACGTCTGTAGAGAAAACCCCATGATTTCCCAGGGTATATAATTTAATAAAATTTAGCTATTTCCGAGAAGTAGCCCTATGCTACTTCTCCATATGAGAAAATTCCTGAAAATTCAAAATTTATTTACTTTCAAGAAGTAGCCCTATGCTACTTCTTCATATTAGAAAATTCCTGAAAAAAATTAAAAATTATATATTTTCACGAAGTAGCCCTATGCTACTTCATCATGTAAAAAAAAAAAAAAAAATTTCCTGAAAATATAAAGATATATTTATACATACCCGCATTCAAGTCCAGATCTAAAAGAAACAACAACAACAGCAGAATATTTTTCATTCGAGAAATTATAAAATGTGCAAAATGAGCACAAAATACAATTTTTCGGACTTACCACTAGTCACCAACCTCCAGGAGACGAAAAAACGGCAATTCGCCTAGCCGTAAAATATCGCGTGATACACACACACAATAGACTCTTGCACGCCCGACCGAAAAAGAATTCCAAGTAAATTCCATATAAATAATCGGTAGCAACAATTTTGCCTAAAAATGATACACGCACACCCGTACTTAGCTAGCAGCACCGCTGCCCGGAAAGATTTCGGCAGTCGACCGATCGAAAACAAAAGAAACGAAAAACGCTCGCCTGTCGGTGGCGATGAAGTGGAGAACGACCGAATCTGGAGAGACGGCTGGAATCGAGGCAGTCTAGTTTAAAACGTCGAGGCAGTCTAGTTTAAAACGTCGAGGCAGTCTAGTTTTAAAACGTCGAGGCAGTCTAGTTTAAAACGTCGAGGTGGATATCTGAAAGAAATAAAGTGTCGATGATTACTTTTCATTGCTGGAAACTGTGAAGAGAATATAAAATTAGTAGAGTTTTCTTTGATTAAACATTTCAAAATTACAGAAAGTGTCGATTATTAAATTTCATTACGAAAAACTGAAAAGAAGATATGAAATTAGTAAAGTTTTCTTCGATTAAATTAATTCGTAACTATAAATGGATTACCTGTATATTGTGCCAGAGTGTCGCGTCGAGATTTTCATTTCGGAAAAGCTATAAAGAGAATATAAAATTAGTAAAGTTTTCTTCGATTAAATTAATTCGTAACTAAAAATGGATTACCTGAATATTGTGCCAGAGTGTCGCTTCGTCATTTTCATTGCGAAAAACTGTAAAGAAAATATGAAATCATTAAAGTTTTCCTTAATAAATTAATTCGTAGTTAAATATTAATTACCTGTGTATTGTGCCAAATTTCACTACGGAAAACTGTAAAGAAAATATGAAATTATTAAAGTTTTCCTTAATAAATTAATTCGTAGTTAAATATTAATTACCTGTGTATTGTGCCAAATTTCATTACGGAAAACTGTAAAGAAAATATGAAATTATCCAAGTTTTCCTTAATAAATTAATTCGTAGTTAAAGATTAATTACTTGTGTATTGTGCCAAATTTCATTGCGGGAAACTGTAAAGAAAATATGAAATTATTAAAGTTTTCTTTGACTAAATTAATTCGTAATTAAAAAATTAATTACCTGCGTATTGTGCCATAGTGCCGCTTATTAATTTTCATTGCTGGAAACTGTAAAGAGAATTGGGAAATTAGTAAAGGTTTTCTTCGATTAAATTAATTCGTAACTAAAAATGGATTACCTGTATATTGTGCCAGAGTGTCGCTTCGTCAAATTTCATTTCGGAAAAACTGTGAAGAAAATATGAAATTATTAAAGTTTTCTTTGACAAAATTAATTCGTAATTAAAAATTAATTACCTGTGTATTGTGCCATAGTGCCGCTTATTAATTTTCATTGCGAAACTGTAAAGAAAATATGAAATTAGTAAAGTTTTTCTTCGATTAAATTAATTCGTAATTAAAGATTAATTACCTGTGTATTGTGCCATAGTGCCGCTTATTAATTTTCATTGCGGAAAACTGTAAAGAAAATATGAAGTTATTCAAGTTATCGTTGATTAAACTAATTCGAATTCAAAATTGAATTACCTGCATATTAGGGAGAACATTAACACTCTGTGAAAAGGAAAAAAAAAGCAAGATAAATTAGTGAAGTTTATAAATTTTAAATTCGTTACGATACTCTCCTCTTATGTGTATCATACAAATTAGTTGCATATTGGTGACCCGGCGATAATCTGTAGAACAACTCCAGGAAGCCATGCGACGTTCAGAAGTAAGTTTATAAGGATCAAGTCCTGTTTGGTGCAAAGATTTACACGGCTACGTC
>CAWUPM010000907.1:0-40630 GCA_963924295.1 Dioctria rufipes
GGCGAGGATTGCCTTTTCTATAGTAAATTTTTCAAAAAATAACATTTTATTGTCGCAAATTTTAAAAACGTCGAGGATTGCCTTTTCTATAGTAAATTTTTCAAAAAATAATTTTTTACTGTAGCAAATTTTAAATACGCCGAGGATTGCATTTTCTATAGTAAATTTTTCAAAAAATAATTTTTACTGTCGCAAATTTTAAATACGCCGAGGATTGCCTTTTCTATAGTAAATTTTTCAAAAAATAATTTTTTATTGTCGCAAATTTTAAATACGCCGAGGATTGCATTTTCTATAGTAAATTTTTCAAAAAATAATTTTTTACTGTCGCAAATTTTAAATACGCCGAGCATTACCTTTTCTATAGTAAATTTTTCAAAAAATAATTTTTTACTGTCGCAAATTTTAAATACGCCGAGGATTGCCTTTTCCATAGTAAATTTTTCAAAAAATAATTTTTTACTGTCGCAAATTTTAAATACGCCGAGGATTGCCTTTTCTATAGTAAATTTTTCAAAAAATAATTTTTTACTGTCGCAAATTTTAAATACGCCGAAGATTGCCTTTTCTATAGTAAGTTTTTCAAAAAATAATTTTTTACTGTCGCAAATTTTAAATATGCCGATTGCCTTTTCTATAGTAAATTTTTCAAAAATAATTTTTTACTGTCGCAAATTTTAAATACGCCGAGGATTGCCTTTTCCATAGTAAACTTTTCAAAAAATAATTTTTTACTGTCGCAAATTTTAAATACGCCGAGGATTGCCTTTTCTATAGCAAATTTTTCAAAAAATAATTTTTTACTGTCGCAAATTTTCAATACGCCCAGGATTGCCTTTTCCATAGTAAATTTTTCAAAAAATAATTTTTTACTGTCGCAAATTTTAAATACGCCGAAGATTGCCTTTTCTATAGTAAATTTTTAAAAAAATAATTTTTTACTGTCGCAAATTTTAAATACGCCGATTGCCTTTTCTATAGTAAATTTTTCAAAAAATAATTTTTTACTGTCGCAAATTTTAAATACGCCGAGGATTGCCTTTTCCATAGTAAACTTTTCAAAAAATTATTTTTTACTGTCGCAAATTTTAAATACGCCGAGGATTGCCTTTTCTATAGCAAATTTTTCAAAAAAATAATTTTTTACTGTCGCAAATTTTCAATACGCCGAGGATTGCCTTTTCCATAGTAAATTTTTCAAAAAATAATCTTTTGCTGTCGCAAATTTTAAATACGCCGAAGATTGCCTTTCTATAGTAAATTTTTCAAAAAATAATTTTTTACTGTCGCAAATTTTAAATACGCCGAGGATTGCCTTTTCTATAGTAAATTTTTCAAAAAATAATTTTTTATTGTCGCAAATTTTAAATACGCCGAGGATTGCATTTTCTATAGTAAATTTTTCAAAAAATTATTTTTTACTGTCGCAAATTTTAAATACGCCGAGGATTGCCTTTTCTATAGTAAATTTTTCAAAAAATAACATTTTACTGTCGCAAATTTTAAAAACGTCGAGGATTGCCTTTTCTATAGTAAATTTTTCAAAAAATAATTTTTTACTGTAGCAAATTTTAAACACGCCGAGGATTGCCTTTTTTATAGTAAATTTTTCAAAAAATAATTTTTTATTGTCGCAAATTTTAAAAACGCCGAGGATGGCCTTTTCTATAGTATATTTTTCAAAAAATAATTTTTTACTGTCGCAAACTTTAAATACGCCGAGGATTGCCTTTTCTATAGTAAATTTTTCAAAAAATAACATTTTACTGTCGCAAATTTTAAAAATGTCGAGGATTGCCTTTTCTATAGTAAATTTTTCAAAAAATAATTTTTTACTGTAGCAAATTTTAAATACGCCGAGGATTGCCTTTTCTACAGTAAATTTTTCAAAAAATAATTTTTTATTGTCGCAAATTTTAAATACGCCGAGGATTGCCTTTTCTATAGTAAATTTTTCAAAAAATAATTTTTTACTGTCGCAAATTTTAAATACGCCGAGGATGGCCTTTTCTATAGTATATTATTCAAAAAATAATTTTTTACTGTCGCAAACTTTAAATACGCCGAGGATTGCCTTTTCTATAGTAAATTTTTCAAAAAATAACATTTTACTGTCGCATATTTTAAATGCGCCGAGGATTGCTTTTTCTATAGTAAATTTTTCAAAAAATAATTTTTTACTGTCGCAAATTTTAAATACGCCGAGGATTGCCTTTTCCATAGTAAATTTTTCAAAAAATAATTTTTTGCTGTCGCAAATTTTAAATACGCCGAAGATTGCCTTTTCTATAGTAAATTTTTCAAAAAATAATTTTTTACTGTCGCAAATTTTAAATACGCCGAGGATTGCCTTTTCTATAGTAAATTTTTCAAAAAATAATTTTTTACTGTCGCAAATTTTAAATACGCCGAGGATGGCCTTTTCTATAGTATATTTTTCAAAAAATAATTTTTTACGGTCGCAAACTTTAAATACGCCGAGGATTGCCTTTTCTATAGTTAATTTTTCAAAAAATAACATTTTACTGTCGCAAATTTTAAATACGCCGAGGATTGCTTTTTCTATAGTAAATTTTTCAAAAAATAATTTTTTACTGTCGCAAATTTTAAATACGCCGTGGATTGCCTTTTCCATAGTAAATTTTTCAAAAAATAATTTTTTGCTGTTGCAAATTTTAAATACGCCGAAGATTGCCTTTTCTATAGTAAATTTTTCAAAAAATAATTTTTTACTGTCGCAAATTTTAAATACGCCGAGGATTGCCTTTTCTATAGTAAATTTTTCAAAAAATAATTTTTTACTGTCGCAAATTTTAAATACGCCGAGGATTGCCTTTTCTATAGTAAATTTTTCAAAAAATAACATTTTACTGTCGCAAATTTTAAATACGCCGAGGATTGCATTTTCTATAGTAAATTTTTCAAAAAATTATTTTTTACTGTCGCAAATTTTAAATACGCCGAGGATTGCCTTTTCTATAGTAAATTTTTCAAAAAATAACATTTTACTGTCGCAAATTTTAAAAACGTCGAGGATTGCCTTTTCTATAGTAAATTTTTCAAAAAATAATTTTTTATTGTCGCAAATTTTAAACACGCCGAGGATTGCATTTTCTATAGTAAATTTTTCAAAAAATTATTTTTTACTGTCCCAAATTTTAAATACGCCGAGGATTGCCTTTTCTATAGTAAATTTTTCAAAAAATAACATTTTATTGTCGCAAATTTTAAAAACGTCGAGGATTGCCTTTTCTATAGTAAATTTTTCAAAAAATAATTTTTTACTGTAGCAAATTTTAAATACGCCGAGGATTGCATTTTCTATAGTAAATTTTTCAAAAAATAATTTTTTATTGTCGCAAATTTTAAATACGCCGAGGATTGCATTTTCTATAGTAAATTTTTCATAAAATAATTTTTTACTGTCGCAAATTTTAAATACGCCGAGTATTGCCTTTTCTATAGTAAATTTTTCAAAAAATAATTTTTTACTGTCGCAAATTTTAAATACGCCGAGGATTGCTTTTTCTATAGTAAATTTTTCAAAAAATTATTTTTTACTGTCGCAAATTTTAAATACGCCGAGGATTGCCTTTTCCATAGTAAATTTTTCAAAAAGTAATTTTTTGCTGTCGCAAATTTTAAATACGCCGAAGATTGCCTTTTCTATAGTAAATTTTTCAAAAAATAATTTTTTACTGTCGCAAATTTTAAATACGCCGAGGATTGCCTTTTCTATAGTGAATTTGTCAAAAAATAATTTTTTACTGTCGCAAATTTTAAATACGCCGAGTATTGCCTTTTCTATAGTAAATTTTTCAAAAAATAATTTTTTACTGTCGCAAATTTTAAATACGCCGAGGATTGCTTTTTCTATAGTAAATTTTTCAAAAAATTATTTTTTACTGTCGCAAATTTTAAATACGCCGAGGATTGCATTTTCTATAGTAAATTTTTTAAAAAATTATTTTTTACTGTCGCAAATTTTAAATACGCCGAAGATTGCCTTTTCCATAGTAAATTTTTCAAAAAATAATTTTTTACTGTCGCATATTTTAAATACGCCGAAGATTGCCTTTACAATAGTAAATTTAAAAAAAATAACATTTTACTGTCGCAAATTTTAAAAACGTCGAGGATTGCCTTTTCTATAGTAAATTTTTCAAAAAATAATTTTTTACTGTCGCAAATTTTAAATACGCCGAGGATTGCCTTTTCTATAGCAAATTTTTCAAAAAATAATTTTTTACTGTCGCATATTTTAAATACGCCGAGGATTGCCTTTTCTATAGTAAATTTCAAAAAAATAACATTTTACTGTCGCAAATTTTAAAAACGTCGAGGATTGCCTTTTCTATAGTAAACTTTTCAAAAAATTATTTTTTACTGTCGCAAATTTTAAATACGCCGAGGATTGACTTTTCTATAGTAAATTTTTCAAAAAATAATTTTTTACTGTCGCAAATTTTAAATACGCCGAGGATTGCCTTTTCTATAGTAAATTTTTCAAAAAATAATTTTTTATTGTCGCAAATTTTAAAAACGCCGAGGATTGCCTTTTCTATAGTAAATTTTTCAAAAAATAATTTTTTACGGTCGCAAATTTTAAATACGCCGAGGATTGCCTTTTCCATAGTAAATTTTTCAAAAAATAATTTTTTACTGTTGCAAATTTTAAATACGCCGAGGATTGCCTTTTCTATAGTAAATTTTTCAAAAAATAATTTTTACTGTCGCAAATTTTAAATACGCCGAGGATTGCCTTTTCCATAGTAAATTTTTCAAAAAATTATTTTTTACTGTCGCATATTTTAAATACGCCGAAGATTGCCTTTACAATAGTAAATTTAAAAAAAATAACATTTTACTGTCGCAAATTATAAAAACGTCGAGGATTGCCTTTTCTATAGTAAATTTTTCAAAAAATAATTTTTTATTGTCGCAAATTTTAAATACGCCGAGGATTGCATTTTCTATAGTAAATTTTTCAAAAAATAATTTTTTACTGTCGCAAATTTTAAATACGCCGAGGATTGCCTTTTCTATAGTAAATTTTTCAAATATAATTTTTACTGTCGCAAATTTTAAACACGCCGAGGATTGCCTTTTCCATAGTAAATTTTTCAAAAAATAATTTTTTACTGTCGCAAATTTTAAATACCCCGAGGATTGCCTTTTCTATAGTAAATTTTTCAAAAAATTATTTTTTACTGTCGCAAATTTTAAATACGCCGAGGATTGCTTTTTCTATAGTAAATTTTTCAAAAAATTATTTTTTACTGTCGCAAATTTTAAATACGCCGAGGATTGCATTTTCTATAGTAAATTTTTCATAAAATAATTTTTTACTGTCGCAAATTTTAAATACGCCGAGTATTGCCTTTTCTATAGTAAATTTTTCAAAAAATAATTTTTTACTGTCGCAAATTTTAAATACGCCGAGGATTGCTTTTTCTATAGTAAATTTTTCAAAAAATTATTTTTTACTGTCGCAAATTTTAAATACGCCGAGGATTGCATTTTCTATAGTAAATTTTTCATAAAATAATTTTTTACTGTCGCAAATTTTAAATACGCCGAGGATTGCATTTTCTATAGTAAATTTTTCATAAAATAATTTTTTACTGTCGCAAATTTTAAATACGCCGAGTATTGCCTTTTCTATAGTAAATTTTTCAAAAAATAATTTTTTACTGTCGCAAATTTTAAATACGCCGAGGATTGCATTTTCTATAGTAAATTTTTCAAAAAATTATTTTTTACTGTCGCAAATTTTAAATACGCCGAGGATTGCATTTTCTATAGTAAATTTTTCATAAAATAATTTTTTACTGTCGCAAATTTTAAATACGCCGAGGATTGCATTTTCTATAGTAAATTTTTCATAAAATAATTTTTTACTGTCGCAAATTTTAAATACGCCGAGTATTGCCTTTTCTATAGTAAATTTTTCAAAAAATAATTTTTTACTGTCGCAAATTTTAAATACCCCGAGGATTGCCTTTTCTATAGTAAATTTTTCAAAAAATTATTTTTTACTGTCGCAAATTTTAAATACGCCGAGGATTGCTTTTTCTATAGTAAATTTTTCAAAAAATTATTTTTTACTGTCGCAAATTTTAAATACGCCGAGGATTGCATTTTCTATAGTAAATTTTTCATAAAATAATTTTTTACTGTCGCAAATTTTAAATACGCCGAGTATTGCCTTTTCTATAGTAAATTTTTCAAAAAATAATTTTTTACTGTCGCAAATTTTAAATACGCCGAGGATTGCATTTTCTATAGTAAATTTTTCAAAAAATTATTTTTTACTGTCGCAAATTTTAAATACGCCGAGGATTGCATTTTCTATAGTAAATTTTTCATAAAATAATTTTTTACTGTCGCAAATTTTAAATACGCCGAGGATTGCATTTTCTATAGTAAATTTTTCATAAAATAATTTTTTACTGTCGCAAATTTTAAATACGCCGAGTATTGCCTTTTCTATAGTAAATTTTTCAAAAAATAATTTTTTACTGTCGCAAATTTTAAATACGCCGAGGATTGCTTTTTCTATAGTAAATTTTTCAAAAAATTATTTTTTACTGTCGCAAATTTTAAATACGCCGAGGATTGCATTTTCTATAGTAAATTTTTTAAAAAATTATTTTTTACTGTCGCAAATTTTAAATACGCCGAAGATTGCCTTTTCCATAGTAAATTTTTCAAAAAATAATTTTTTACTGTCGCATATTTTAAATACGCCGAAGATTGCCTTTACAATAGTAAATTTAAAAAAAATAACATTTTACTGTCGCAAATTTTAAAAACGTCGAGGATTGCCTTTTCTATAGTAAATTTTTCAAAAAATAATTTTTTACTGTCGCAAATTTTAAATACGCCGAGGATTGCCTTTTCTATAGCAAATTTTTCAAAAAATAATTTTTTACTGTCGCATATTTTAAATACGCCGAGGATTGCCTTTTCTATAGTAAATTTCAAAAAAATAACATTTTACTGTCGCAAATTTTAAAAACGTCGAGGATTGCCTTTTCTATAGTAAACTTTTCAAAAAATTATTTTTTACTGTCGCAAATTTTAAATACGCCGAGGATTGACTTTTCTATAGTAAATTTTTCAAAAAATAATTTTTTACTGTCGCAAATTTTAAATACGCCGAGGATTGCCTTTTCTATAGTAAATTTTTCAAAAAATAATTTTTTATTGTCGCAAATTTTAAAAACGCCGAGGATTGCCTTTTCTATAGTAAATTTTTCAAAAAATAATTTTTTACGGTCGCAAATTTTAAATACGCCGAGGATTGCCTTTTCCATAGTAAATTTTTCAAAAAATAATTTTTTACTGTTGCAAATTTTAAATACGCCGAGGATTGCCTTTTCTATAGTAAATTTTTCAAAAAATAATTTTTACTGTCGCAAATTTTAAATACGCCGAGGATTGCCTTTTCCATAGTAAATTTTTCAAAAAATTATTTTTTACTGTCGCATATTTTAAATACGCCGAAGATTGCCTTTACAATAGTAAATTTAAAAAAAATAACATTTTACTGTCGCAAATTATAAAAACGTCGAGGATTGCCTTTTCTATAGTAAATTTTTCAAAAAATAATTTTTTATTGTCGCAAATTTTAAATACGCCGAGGATTGCATTTTCTATAGTAAATTTTTCAAAAAATAATTTTTTACTGTCGCAAATTTTAAATACGCCGAGGATTGCCTTTTCTATAGTAAATTTTTCAAAATATAATTTTTACTGTCGCAAATTTTAAATACGCCGAGGATTGCCTTTTCCATAGTAAATTTTTCAAAAAATAATTTTTTACTGTCGCAAATTTTAAATACCCCGAGGATTGCCTTTTCTATAGTAAATTTTTCAAATACTTTTTACTGTCGCAAATTTTAAATATGCCGAGGATTGCCTTTTCTATAGTAAATTATTCAAAAAATAATTTTCTACTGTCACAAATTTTAAATACGCCGAGGATTGCCTTTTCCATAGTAAATTTTTCAAAAAATTATTTTTTGCTGTCGCAAATTTTAAATATGCCGAAGATTGCCTTTTCTATAGTAAATTTTTCAAAAAATAATTTTTTACTGTCGCAAATTTTAAATACGCCGAGGATTGCCTTTTCTATAGTGAATTTGTCAAAAAATAATTTTTTACTGTCGCAAATTTTAAATACGCCGAGGATTGCCTTTTCTATAGTAAATTTTTCAAAAAATAATTTGTTACTGTCGCAAATTTTAAATACGCCGAGGATTGCATTTTCTATAGTAAATTTTTCAAAAAATAATTTTTTACTGTCACAAATTTTAAATACGCCGAGGATTGCCTTTTCCATAGTAAATTTTTCAAAAAATAATTTTTTGCTGTCGCAAATTTTAAATACGCCGAAGATTGCCTTTTCTATAGTAAATTTTTCAAAAAATAATTTTTTACTGTCGCAAATTTTAAATACGCCGAGGATTGCCTTTTCTATAGTAAATTTTTCAAAAAATAATTTTTTACTGTCGCAAATTTTAAATACGCCGAGGATTGCCTTTTCTATAGTAATTTTTTCAAAAAATAAACGTTTTACGGTCGCAAATTTTAAATACGCCGAGGATTGCCTTTTCCATAGTAAATTTTTCAAAAAATAATTTTTTACTGTCGCAAATTTTAAATACGCCGAGGATTGCCTTTTCTATAGTGAATTTGTCAAAAAATAATTTTTTACTGTCGCAAATTTTAAATACGCCGAGGATTGCCTTTTCTATAGTAAATTTTTCAAAAAATAATTTTTTACTGTCACAAATTTTAAATACGCCGAGGATTGCATTTTCTATACTAAATTTTTCAAAAAATAATTTTTTACTGTCGCAAATTTTAAATACGCCGAGGATTGCCTTTTCCATAGTAAATTTTTCAAAAAATAATTTTTTGCTGTCGCAAATTTTACATACGCCGAAGATTGCCTTTTCTATAGTAAATTTTTCAAAAAATAATTTTTTACTCTCGCAAATTTTAAATACGCCGAGGATTGCCTTTTCTATAGTGAATTTGTCAAAAAATAATTTTTTACTGTCGCAAATTTTAAATACGCCGAGGATGGCCTTTTCTATAGTAAATGTTTCAAAAAATAATTTTTTACTGTCGCAAATTTTAAATACGCCGAGGATTGCCTTTTCTATAGTAAATTTTTCAAAAAATAATTTTTTACTGTCGCAAATTTTAAAAACGCCGAGGATTGCCTTTTCCATAGTAAATTTTTCAAAAAATAATTTTTTGCTGTCGCAAATTTTAAATACGCCGAAGATTGCCTTTTCTATAGTAAATTTTTCAAAAAATAATTTTTTACTGTCAAAAATTTTAAATACGCCGAGGATTGCCTTTTCTATAGTAAATTTTTCAAAAAATAATTTTTTGTTGTCGCAAATTTTAAATACGCCGAGGATGGCCTTTTCTATAGTAAATGTTTCAAAAAATAATTTTTTACTGTCGCAAATTTTAAATACGCCGAGGATTACCTTTTCTATAGTAAATTTTTCAAAAAATAATTTTTTACTGCCACAAATTTTAAATACGCCGAGGATTGCATTTTCTATACTAAATTTTTCAAAAAATAATTTTTTACTGTCGCAAATTTTAAATACGCCGAGATTTGCCTTTTCCATAGTAAATTTTTCAAAAAATAATTTTTTGCTGTCGCAAATTTTACATACGCCGAAGATTGCCTTTTCTATAGTAAATTTTTCAAAAAATAATTTTTTACTCTCGCAAATTTTAAATACGCCGAGGATTGCCTTTTCTATAGTGAATTTGTCAAAAAATAATTTTTTACTGTCGCAAATTTTAAATACGCCGAGGATGGCCTTTTCTATAGTAAATTTTTCAAAAAATAATTTTTACTGTCGCAAATTTTAAATACGCCGAGGATTGCCTTTTCTATAGTAAATTTTTCAAAAAATAATTTTTTATTGTCGCAAATTTTAAATACGCCGAGGATTGCATTTTCTATAGTAAATTTTTCAAAAAATAATTTTTTACTGTCGCAAATTTTAAATACGCCGAGGATTGCCTTTTATATAGTAAATTTTTCAAAATATAATTTTTTACGGTCGCAAATTTTAAATACGCCGAGGATTGCCTTTTCCATAGTAAATTTTTCAAAAAATAATTTTTTGCTGTTGCAAATTTTAAATACGCCGAGGATTGCCTTTTCTATAGTAAATTTTTCAAAAAATAATTTTTACTGTCGCAAATTTTAAATACGCCGAGGATTGCCTTTTCTATAGTAAATTTTTCAAAAAATAATTTTTTATTGTCGCAAATTTTAAATACGCCGAGGATTGCATTTTCTATAGTAAATTTTTCAAAAAATAATTTTTTACTGTCGCAAATTTTAAATACGCCGAGGATTGCCTTTTCTATAGTAAATTTTTCAAAATATAATTTTTACTGTCGCAAATTTTAAATACGCCGAGGATTGCCTTTTCCATAGTAAATTTTTCAAAAAATAATTTTTTACTGTCGCAAATTTTAAATACCCCGAGGATTGCCTTTTCTATAGTAAATTTTTCAAATACTTTTTACTGTCGCAAATTTTAAATATGCCGAGGATTGCCTTTTCTATAGTAAATTATTCAAAAAATAATTTTTTACTGCCACAAATTTTAAATACGCCGAGGATTGCCTTTTCCATAGTAAATTTTTCAAAAAATAATTTTTTGCTGTCGCAAATTTTAAATACGCCGAAGATTGACTTTTCTATAGTAAATTTTTCAAAAAATAATTTTTTACTGTCGCAAATTTTAAATACGCCGAGGATTGCCTTTTCTATAGTGAATTTGTCAAAAAATAATTTTTTACTGTCGCAAATTTTAAATACGCCGAGGATTGCCTTTTCTATAGTAAATTTTTCAAAAAATAATTTGTTACTGTCGCAAATTTTAAATACGCCGAGGATTGCATTTTCTATAGTAAATTTTTTAAAAAATAATTTTTTACTGTCGCAAATTTTAAATACGCCGAGGATTGCCTTTTCCATAGTAAATTTTTCAAAAACTAATTTTTTGCTGTCGCAAATTTTAAATACGCCGAAGATTGCCTTTTCTATAGTAAATTTTTCAAAAAATAATTTTTTACTCTCGCAAATTTTAAATACGCCGAGGATTGCCTTTTCTATAGTGAATTTGTCAAAAAATAATTTTTTACTGTCGCAAATTTTAAATACGCCGAGGATGGCCTTTTCTATAGTAAATTTTTCAAAAAATAATTTTGACTGTCGCAAATTTTAAATACGCCGAGGATTGACTTTTCTATAGTAAATTTTTCAAAAAATTATTTTTTACTGTCGCAAATTTTAAATATGCCGAGGATTGCCTTTTCTATAGTAAATTTTTCAAAAAATAATTTTTTACTGTCGCAAATTTTAAATACGCCGAGGATTGCCTTTTCTATGTAAATTTTTCAAAAAAAAAATTTTTAACGGTTGCAGATTTTAAATGCGCCGAGGATTGCCTTTTCCATAGCAAATTTTTCTAAAAATAATTTTTTACTGTCGCAAATTTTAAATACGCCGAGGATTGCCTTTTCTATAGTAAATTTTTCAAAAAATAATTTTTTACTGTCGCAAATTTTAAATACGCCGAGGATTGCCTTTTCTATAGTAAATTTTTCAAAAAATAATTTTTTATTGTCGCAAATTTTAAATACGTCGAGTATTGCATTTTCTATAGTAAATTTTTCAAAAAATAATTTTTTACTGTCGCAAATTTTAAATACGCGGAGGATTGCCTTTTCTATAGTAAATTTTTACTGTCGCAAATTTTAAATATGCTGAGGATTGCCTTTTCCATAGTAAATTTTTCAAAAAATAATTTTTTACTGTCGCAAATTTTAAATACGCCGAGGATTGCCTTTTCTATAGCAAATTTTTCAAAAAATAATTTTTTACTGTCGCATATTTTAAATACGCCGAGGATTGCCTTTTCTATAGTAAATTTCAAAAAAATAACATTTTACTGTCGCAAATTTTAAAAACGTCGAGGATTGCCTTTTCTATAGTAAACTTTTCAAAAAATTATTTTTTACTGTCGCAAATTTTAAATACGCCGAGGATTGACTTTTCTATAGTAAATTTTTCAAAAAATAATTTTTTACTGTCGCAAATTTTAAATACGCCGAGGATTGCCTTTTCTATAGTAAATTTTTCAAAAAATAATTTTTTATTGTCGCAAATTTTAAAAACGCCGAGGATTGCCTTTTCTATAGTAAATTTTTCAAAAAATAATTTTTTACGGTCGCAAATTTTAAATACGCCGAGGATTGCCTTTTCCATAGTAAATTTTTCAAAAAATAATTTTTTACTGTTGCAAATTTTAAATACGCCGAGGATTGCCTTTTCTATAGTAAATTTTTCAAAAAATAATTTTTACTGTCGCAAATTTTAAATACGCCGAGGATTGCCTTTTCCATAGTAAATTTTTCAAAAAATTACTTTTTTACTGTCGCATATTTTAAATACGCCGAAGATTGCCTTTACAATAGTAAATTTAAAAAAAATAACATTTTACTGTCGCAAATTTTAAAAACGTCGAGGATTGCCTTTTCTATAGTAAATTTTTCAAAAAATAATTTTTTATTGTCGCAAATTTTAAATACGCCGAGGATTGCATTTTCTATAGTAAATTTTTCAAAAAATAATTTTTTACTGTCGCAAATTTTAAATACGCCGAGGATTGTCTTTTCTATAGTAAATTTTTCAAAATATAATTTTTACTGTCGCAAATTTTAAATACGCCGAGGATTGCCTTTTCCATAGTAAATTTTTCAAAAAATAATTTTTTACTGTCGCAAATTTTAAATACCCCGGGGATTGCCTTTTCTATAGTAAATTTTTCAAATACTTTTTACTGTCGCAAATTTTAAATATGCCGAGGATTGCCTTTTCTATAGTAAATTATTCAAAAAATAATTTTTTACTGTCACAAATTTTAAATACGCCGAGGATTGCCTTTTCCATAGTAAATTTTTCAAAAAATTATTTTTTGCTGTCGCAAATTTTAAATACGCCGAAGATTGCCTTTTCTATAGTAAATTTTTCAAAAAATAATTTTTTACTGTCGCAAATTTTAAATACGCCGAGGATTGCCTTTTCTATAGTGAATTTGTCAAAAAATAATTTTTTACTGTCGCAAATTTTAAATACGCCGAGGATTGCCTTTTCTATAGTAAATTTTTCAAAAAATAATTTGTTACTGTCGCAAATTTTAAATACGCCGAGGATTGCATTTTCTATAGTAAATTTTTCAAAAAATAATTTTTTAATGTCGCAAATTTTAAATACGCCGAGGATTGCCTTTTCCATAGTAAATTTTTCAAAAAATAATTTTTTGCTGTCGCAAATTTTAAATACGCCGAAGATTGCCTTTTCTATAGTAAATTTTTCAAAAAATAATTTTTTACTGTCGCAAATTTTAAATACGCCGAGGATTGCCTTTTCTATAGTAAATTTTTCAAAAAATAATTTTTTACTGTCGCAAATTTTAAATACGCCGAGGATTGCCTTTTCTATAGTAATTTTTTCAAAAAATAAACGTTTTACGGTCGCAAATTTTAAATACGCCGAGGATTGCCTTTTCCATAGTAAATTTTTCAAAAAATAATTTTTTACTGTCGCAAATTTTAAATACGCCGAGGATTGCCTTTTCTATAGTGAATTTGTCAAAAAATAATTTTTTACTGTCGCAAATTTTAAATACGCCGAGGATTGCCTTTTCTATAGTAAATTTTTCAAAAAATAATTTTTTATTGTCGCAAATTTTAAATACGCCGAGGATTGCCTTTTCTATAGTAAATTTTTCAAAAAATAAACGTTTTACGGTCGCAAATTTTAAATACGCCGAGGATTGCCTTTTCCATAGTAAATTTTTCAAAAAATAATTTTTTACTGTCGCAAATTTTAAATACGCCGAGGATTGCCTTTTCTATAGTGAATTTGTCAAAAAATAATTTTTTACTGTCGCAAATTTTAAATACGCCGAGGATTGCCTTTTCTATAGTAAATTTTTCAAAAAATAATTTTTTACTGTCACAAATTTTAAATACGCCGAGGATTGCATTTTCTATACTAAATTTTTCAAAAAATAATTTTTTACTGTCGCAAATTTTAAATACGCCGAGGATTGCCTTTTCCATAGTAAATTTTTCAAAAAATTGTTTTTTGCTGTCGCAAATTTTACATACGCCGAAGATTGCCTTTTCTATAGTAAATTTTTCAAAAAATAATTTTTTACTCTCGCAAATTTTAAATACGCCGAGGATTGCCTTTTCTATAGTGAATTTGTCAAAAAATAATTTTTTACTGTCGCAAATTTTAAATACGCCGAGGATGGCCTTTTCTATAGTAAATGTTTCAAAAAATAATTTTTTACTGTCGCAAATTTTAAATACGCCGAGGATTGCCTTTTCTATAGTAAATTTTTCAAAAAATAATTTTTTACTGTCGCAAATTTTAAATACGCCGAGGATTGCCTTTTCCATAGTAAATTTTTCAAAAAATAATTTTTTGCTGTCGCAAATTTTAAATACGCCGAAGATTGCCTTTTCTATAGTAAAGTTTTCAAAAAATAATTTTTTACTGTCAAAAATTTTAAATACGCCGAGGATTGCCTTTTCTATAGTAAATTTTTCAAAAAATAATTTTTTGTTGTCGCAAATTTTAAATACGCCGAGGATGGCCTTTTCTATAGTAAATGTTTCAAAAAATAATTTTTTACTGTCGCAAATTTTAAATACGCCGAGGATTGCCTTTTCTATAGTAAATTTTTCAAAAAATAATTTTTTACTGTCACAAATTTTAAATACGCCGAGGATTGCATTTTCTATACTAAATTTTTCAAAAAATAATTTTTTACTGTCGCAAATTTTAAATACGCCGAGGATTGAATTTTCCATAGTAAATTTTTCAAAAAATAATTTTTTGCTGTCGCAACTTTTACATACGCCGAAGATTGCCTTTTCTATAGTAAATTTTTCAAAAAATAATTTTTTACTGTCGCAAATTTTAAATACGCCGAGGATTGCCTTTTCTATAGTAAATTTTTCAAAAAATAATTTTTTACTGTCACAAATTTTAAATACGCCGAGGATTGCATTTTCTATACTAAATTTTTCAAAAAATAATTTTTTGCTGTCGCAAATTTTACATACGCCGAAGATTGCCTTTTCTATAGTAAATTTTTCAAAAAATAATTTTTTACTCTCGCAAATTTTAAATACGCCGAGGATTGCCTTTTCCATAGTAAATTTTTCAAAAAATAATTTTTTATTGTCGCAAATTTTAAATACGCCGAGTATTGCATTTTCTATAGTAAATTTTTCAAAAAATAATTTTTTACTGTCGCAAGTTTTAAATACGCCGAGGATTGCCTTTTCTATAGTAAATTTTTCAAAAAATAATTTTTACTGTCGCAAATTTTAAATACGCCGAGGATTGCCTTTTCCATAGTAAATTTTTCAAAAAATAATTTTTTACTGTCGCAAATTTTAAATACGCCGAGGATTGCCTTTTCTATAGTGAATTTGTCAAAAAATAATTTTTTACTGTCGCAAATTTTAAATACGCCGAGGATTGCCTATTCTATAGTAAATTTTTCAAAAAATAATTTTTTACTGTCACAAATTTTAAATACGCCGAGGATTGCATTTTCTATACTAAATTTTTCAAAAATTAATTTTTTACTGTCGCAAATTTTAAATACGCCGAGGATTGCCTTTTCTATAGTAAATTTTTCAAAAAATAAACGTTTTACGGTCGCAAATTTTAAATACGCCGAGGATTGCCTTTTCCATAGTAAATTTTTCAAAAAATAATTTTTTACTGTCGCAAATTTTAAATACGCCGAGGATTGCCTTTTCTATAGTGAATTTGTCAAAAAATAATTTTTTACTGTCGCAAATTTTAAATACGCCGAGGATTGCCTTTTCTATAGTAAATTTTTCAAAAAATAATTTTTTACTGTCACAAATTTTAAATACGCCGAGGATTGCATTTTCTATACTAAATTTTTCAAAAAATAATTTTTTACTGTCGCAAATTTTAAATACGCCGAGGATTGCCTTTTCCATAGTAAATTTTTCAAAAAATAATTTTTTGCTGTCGCAAATTTTACATACGCCGAAGATTGCCTTTTCTATACTAAATTTTTCAAAAAATAATTTTTTACTCTCGCAAATTTTAAATACGCCGAGGATTGCCTTTTCTATAGTGAATTTGTCAAAAAATAATTTTTTACTGTCGCAAATTTTAAATACGCCGAGGATGGCCTTTTCTATAGTAAATGTTTCAAAAAATAATTTTTTACTGTCGCAAATTTTAAATACGCCGAGGATTGCCTTTTCTATAGTAAATTTTTCAAAAAATAATTTTTTGCTGTCGCAAATTTTAAATACGCCGAAGATTGCCTTTTCTATAGTAAATTTTTCAAAAAATAATTTTTTACTGTCAAAAATTTTAAATACGCCGAGGATTGCCTTTTCTATAGTAAATTTTTCAAAAAATAATTTTTTGTTGTCGCAAATTTTAAATACGCCGAGGATGGCCTTTTCTATAGTAAATGTTTCAAAAAATAATTTTTTACTGTCGCAAATTTTAAATACGCCGAGGATTGCCTTTTCTATAGTAAATTTTTCAAAAAATAATTTTTTACTGTCACAAATTTTAAATACGCCGAGGATTGCATTTTCTATACTAAATTTTTCAGAAAATAATTTTTTACTGTCGCAAATTTTAAATACGCCGAGGATTGCCTTTTCCATAGTAAATTTTTCAAAAAATAATTTTTTGCTGTCGCAAATTTTACATACGCCGAAGATTGCCTTTTCTATAGTAAATTTTTCAAAAAATAATTTTTTACTCTCGCAAATTTTAAATACGCCGAGGATTGCCTTTTCTATAGTGAATTTGTCAAAAAATAATTTTTTACTGTCGCAAATTTTAAATACGCCGAGGATGGCCTTTTCTATAGTAAATGTTTCAAAAAATAATTTTTTACTGTCGCAAATTTTAAATACGCCGAGGATTGCCTTTTCTATAGTAAATTTTTCAAAAAATAATATTTTACTGTCGCAAATTTTAAATACGCCGAGGATTGCCTTTTCTATAGTAAATTTTTCAAAATATAATTTTTACTGTCGCAAATTTTAGATACGCCGAGGATTGCCTTTTCCATAGTAAATTTTTCAAAAAATAATTTTTTACTGTCGCAAATTTTAAATACCCCGAGGATTGCCTTTTCTATAGTAAATTTTTCAAATACTTTTTACTGTCGCAAATTTTAAATATGCCGAGGATTGGCTTTTCTATAGTAAATTATTCAAAAAATAATTTTTTACTGCCACAAATTTTAAATACGCCGAGGATTGCCTTTTCCATAGTAAATTTTTCAAAAAATTATTTTTTGCTGTCGCAAATTTTAAATACGCCGAAGATTGACTTTTCTATAGTAAATTTTTCAAAAAATAATTTTTTACTGTCGCAAATTTTAAATACGCCGAGGATTGCCTTTTCTATAGTGAATTTGTCAAAAAATAATTTTTTACTGTCGCAAATTTTAAATACGCCGAGGATTGCCTTTTCTATAGTAAATTTTTCAAAAAATAATTTGTTACTGTCGCAAATTTTAAATACGCCGAGGATTGCATTTTCTATAGTAAATTTTTCAAAAAATAATTTTTTACTGTCGCAAATTTTAAATACGCCGAGGATTGCCTTTTCCATAGTAAATTTTTCAAAAACTAATTTTTTGCTGTCGCAAATTTTAAATACGCCGAAGATTGCCTTTTCTATAGTAAATTTTTCAAAAAATAATTTTTTACTCTCGCAAATTTTAAATACGCCGAGGATTGCCTTTTCTATAGTGAATTTGTCAAAAAATAATTTTTTACTGTCGCAAATTTTAAATACGCCGAGGATGGCCTTTTCTATAGTAAATTTTTCAAAAAATAATTTTGACTGTCGCAAATTTTAAATACGCCGAGGATTGACTTTTCTATAGTAAATTTTTCAAAAAATTATTTTTTACTGTCGCAAATTTTAAATATGCCGAGGATTGCCTTTTCTATAGTAAATTTTTCAAAAAATAATTTTTTACTGTCGCAAATTTTAAATACGCCGAGGATTGCCTTTTCTATGTAAATTAAAAAAAAAAAAAAATTTTAACGGTTGCAAATTTTAAATGCGCCGAGGATTGCCTTTTCCATAGTAAATTTTTCTAAAAATAATTTTTTACTGTCGCAAATTTTAAATACGCCGAGGATTGCCTTTTCTATAGTAAATTTTTCAAAAAATAATTTTTTACTGTCGCAAATTTTAAATACCCCGAGGATTGCCTTTTCTATAGTAAATTTTTCAAAAAAATAATTTTTTATTGTCGCAAATTTTAAATACGTCGAGTATTGCATTTTCTATAGTAAATTTTTCAAAAAATAATTTTTTACTGTCGCAAATTTTAAATACGCCGAGGATTGCCTTTTCTATAGTAAATTTTTACTGTCGCAAATTTTAAATATGCTGAGGATTGCCTTTTCCATAGTAAATTTTTCAAAAAAGAATTTTTTACTGTCGCAAATTTTAAATACGCCGAGGATTGCCTTTTCTATAGTAAATTTTTCAAAAAATAATTTTTTTACTGTCGCAAATTTTAAATACGCCGAGGATTGCCTTTTCTATAGTAAATTTTTCAAAAATAAACGTTTTACGGTCGCAAATTTTAAATACGCCGAGGATTGCCTTTTCCATAGCAAATTTTTCAAAAAATAATTTTTTACTGTCGCAAATTTTAAATACGCCGAGGATTGCCTTTTCTATAGTGAATTTGTCAAAAAATAATTTTTTACTGTCGCAAATTTTAAATACGCCGAGGATTGACTTTTCTATAGTAAATTTTTCAAAAAATAATTTTTTACTGTCACAAATTTTAAATACGCCGAGGATTGCATTTTCTATACTAAATTTTTCAAAAAATAATTTTTTACTGTCGCAAATTTTAAATACGCCGAGGATTGCCTTTTCCATAGTAAATTTTTCAAAAATTGTTTTTTGCTGTCGCAAATTTTACATACGCCGAAGATTGCCTTTTCTATAGTAAATTTTTCAAAAAATAATTTTTTACTCTCGCAAATTTTAAATACGCCGAGGATTGCCTTTTCTATAGTGAATTTGTCAAAAAATAATTTTTTACTGTCGCAAATTTTAAATACGCCGAGGATGGCCTTTTCTATAGTAAATGTTTCAAAAAATAATTTTTTACTGTCGCAAATTTTAAATACGCCGAGGATTGCCTTTTCTATAGTAAATTTTTCAAAAAATAATTTTTTACTGTCGCAAATTTTAAATACGCCGAGGATTGCCTTTTCCATAGTAAATTTTTCAAAAAATAATTTTTTGCTGTCGCAAATTTTAAATACGCCGAAGATTGCCTTTTCTATAGTAAAGTTTTCAAAAAATAATTTTTTACTGTCAAAAATTTTAAATACGCCGAGGATTGCCTTTTCTATAGTAAATTTTTCAAAAAATAATTTTTTGTTGTCGCAAATTTTAAATACGCCGAGGATGGCCTTTTCTATAGTAAATGTTTCAAAAAATAATTTTTTACTGTCGCAAATTTTAAATACGCCGAGGATTGCCTTTTCTATAGTAAATTTTTCAAAAAATAATTTTTTACTGTCATAAATTTTAAATACGCCGAGGATTGCATTTTCTATACTAAATTTTTCAAAAATAATTTTTACTGTCGCAAATTTTAAATACGCCGAGGATTGCCTTTCCATAGTAAATTTTTCAAAAAATAATTTTT
This sequence comes from Dioctria rufipes, assembly GCA_963924295.1. Lineage (NCBI taxonomy): Eukaryota > Metazoa > Arthropoda > Insecta > Diptera > Asilidae > Dioctria > Dioctria rufipes. Next base: position 19,845 of record CAWUPM010000907.1, read on the forward strand.
TGCTGTCGCAAATTTTACATACGCCGAAGATTGCCTTTTCTATAGTAAATTTTTCAAAAAATAATTTTTTACTCTCGCAAATTTTAAATACGCCGAGGATTGCCTTTTCTATAGTGAATTTGTCAAAAAATAATTTTTTACTGTCGCAAATTTTAAATACGCCGAGGATGGCCTTTTCTATAGTAAATGTTTCAAAAAATAATTTTTTACTGTCGCAAATTTTAAATACGCCGAGGATTGCCTTTTCTATAGTAAATTTTTCAAAAAATAATTTTTTACTGTCACAAATTTTAAATACGCCGAGGATTGCATTTTCTATACTAAATTTTTCAAAAATAATTTTTTGCTGTCGCAAATTTTACATACGCCGAAGATTGCCTTTTCTATAGTAAATTTTTCAAAAAATAATTTTTTACTCTCGCAAATTTTAAATACGCCGAGGATTGCCTTTTCCATAGTAAATTTTTCAAAAAATAATTTTTTATTGTCGCAAATTTTAAATACGCCGAGTATTGCATTTTCTATAGTAAAATTTTCAAAAAATAATTTTTTACTGTCGCAAGTTTTAAATACGCCGAGGATTGCCTTTTCTATAGTAAATTTTTCAAAAAATAATTTTTACTGTCGCAAATTTTAAATACGCCGAGGATTGCCTTTTCCATAGTAAATTTTTCAAAAAATAATTTTTTACTGTCGCAAATTTTAAATACGCCGAGGATTGCCTTTTCTATAGTGAATTTGTCAAAAAATAATTTTTTACTGTCGCAAATTTTAAATACGCCGAGGATTGCCTTTTCTATAGTAAATTTTTCAAAAAATAATTTTTTACTGTCACAAATTTTAAATACGCCGAGGATTGCATTTTCTATACTAAATTTTTCAAAAATTAATTTTTTACTGTCGCAAATTTTAAATACGCCGAGGATTGCCTTTTCCATAGTAAATTTTTCAAAAAATAATTTTTTGCTCTCGCAAATTTTACATACGCCGAAGATTGCCTTTTCTATAGTAAATTTTTCAAAAAATAATTTTTTACTCTCGCAAATTTTAAATACGCCGAGGATTGCCTTTTCCATAGTAAATTTTTCAAAAAATAATTTTTTGCTGTCGCAAATTTTAAATACGCCGAAGATTGCCTTTTCTATAGTAAATTTTTCAAAAAATAATTTTTTACTGTCGCAAATTTTAAATACGGCGAGGATTGCCTTTTCTATAGTAAATTTTTCAAAAAATAATTTTTTACTGTCGCAAATTTTAAATACGCCGAGGATTGCCTTTTCCATAGTAAATTTTTCAAAAAATAATTTTTTACTGTCGCAAATTTTACATACGCCGAAGATTGCCTTTTCTATAGTAAATTTTTCAAAAAATAATTTTTTACTCTCGCAAATTTTAAACACGCCGAGGATTGCCTTTTCTATAGTGAATTTGTCAAAAAATAATTTTTTACTGTCGCAAATTTTAAATACGCCGAGGATGGCCTTTCCTATAGTAAATGTTTCAAAAAATAATTTTTTACTGTCGCAAATTTTAAATACGCCGAGGATTGCCTTTTCTATAGTAAATTTTTCAAAAAATAATTTTTTACTGTCGCAAATTTTAAATGCGTCGAGGATTGCCTTTTCCATAGTAAATTTTTCAAAAAATAATTTTTTGCTGTCGCAAATTTTAAATACGCCGAAGATTGCCTTTTCTATAGTAAATTTTTCAAAAAATAATTTTTTACTGTCGCAAATTTTAAATACGCCGAGGATTGCCTTTTCTATAGTAAATTTTTCAAAAAATAATTTTTTGTTGTCGCAAATTTTAAATACGCCGAGGATGGCCTTTTCTATAGTAAATGTTTCAAAAAATAATTTTTTACTCTCGCAAATTTTAAATACGCCGAGGATTGCCTTTTCTATAGTGAATTTGTCAAAAAATAATTTTTTACTGTCGCAAATTTTAAATACGCCGAGGATGGCCTTTTCTATAGTAAATGTTTCAAAAAATAATTTTTTACTGTCGCAAATTTTAAATACGCCGAGGATTGCCTTTTCTATAGTAAATTTTTCAAAAAATAATTTATTACTGTCGCAAATTTTAAATACGCCGAGAATGGCCTTTTCTATAGTAAATGTTTCAAAAAATAATTTTTTACGGTCGCAAATTTTAAATACGCCGAGGATTGCCTTTTCTATAGTAAATATTTCAAAAAATAATTTTTTACTGTCGCAAATTTTAAATACGCCGAGGATTGCCTTTTCCATAGTAAATTTTTCAAAAAATAATTTTTTGCTGTCGCAAATTTTAAATACGCCGAAGATTGCCTTTTCTATAGTAAATTTTTCAAAAAATAATTTTTTACTGTCGGAAACTTTAAATACGCCGAAGATTGCCTTTTCTATAGTAAATTTTTCAAAAAATAATTTTTTACAGTCGCAAATTTTAAATACGTCGAGGATTGCCTTTTCCATAGTAAATTTTTCAAAAAATAATTTTTTACTGTCGCAAATTTTAAATACGCCGAGGATTGCCTTTTCTATAGTAAATTTTTCAAAAAATAATTTTTTGTTGTCGCAAATTTTAAATACGCCGAGGATGGCCTTTTCTATAGTAAATGTTTCAAAAAATAATTTTTTACTCTCGCAAATTTTAAATACGCCGAGGATTGCCTTTTCTATAGTGAATTTGTCAAAAAATAATTTTTTACTGTCGCAAATTTTAAATACGCCGAGGATGGCCTTTTCTATAGTAAATGTTTCAAAAAATAATTTTTTACTGTCGCAAATTTTAAATACGCCGAGGATTGCCTTTTCTATAGTGAATTTGTCAAAAAATAATTTTTTACTGTCGCAAATTTTAAATACGCCGAGGATGGCCTTTTCTATAGTAAATGTTTCAAAAAATAATTTTTTACTGTCGCAAATTTTAAATACGCCGAGGATTGCCTTTTCTATAGTAAATTTTTCAAAAAATAATTTTTTACTGTCGCAAATTTTAAATACGCCGAGGATTGCCTTTTCCATAGTAAATTTTTCAAAAAATAATTTTTTGCTGTCGCAAATTTTAAATACGCCGAAGATTGCTTTTTCTATAGTAAATTTTTCAAAAAATAATTTTTTATTGTCGCAAATTTTAAATACGCCGAGTATTGCATTTTCTATAGTAAATTTTTTAAAAAATAATTTTTTACTGTCGCAAATTTTAAATACGCCGAGGATTGCCTTTGCTATAGTAAATTTTTCAAAAAATAATTTCAACTGTCGCAAATTTTAAATACGCCGAGGATTGCCTTTTCCATAGTAAATTTTTCAAAAAATAATTTTTTACTGTCGCAAATTTTAAATACGCCGAGGATTGCCTTTTCTATAGTAAATTTTTCATAAATAATTTTTTACTGTCGCAAATTTTAAATACGCCGAGGATTGCCTTTTCTATAGTAGATTTTTCAAAAAATAATTTTTTACGGTCGCAAATTTTAAATACGCCGAGGATTGCATTTTCCATAGTAAATTTTTCTAAAAATAATTTTTTACTGTCGCAAATTTTAAATACGCCGAGTATTGCATTTTCTATAGTAAATTTTTCAAAAAATAATTTTTTACTGTCGCAAATTTTAAATACGCCGAGGATTGCCTTTTCTATAGTAAATTTTTCAAAAAATAATTTTTGCTGTCGCAAATTTTAAATACGCCGAGGATTGCCTTTTCCATAGTAAATTTTTCAAAAAATAATTTTTTACTGTCGCAAATTTTAAATACGCCGAGGATTGCCTTTTCTATAGTGAATTTGTCAAAAAATAATTTTTTACTGTCGCAAATTTTAAATACGCCGAGGATTGCCTTTTCTATAGTAAATTTTTCAAAAAATAATTTTTTACTGTCACAAATTTTAAATACGCCGAGGATAGCATTTTCTATACCAAATTTTTCAAAAAATAATTTTTTACTGTCGCAAATTTTAAATACGCCGAGGATTGCCTTTTCCATAGTAAATTTTTCAAAAAATAATTTTTTGTTGTCGCAAATTTTAAATACGCCGAGGATTGCCTTTTCTATAGTAAATTTTTCATAAATAATTTTTTACTGTCGCAAATTTTAAATACGCCGGGGATGGCCTTTTCTATAGTAAATGTTTCAAAAAATAATTTTTTACTGTCGCAAATTTTAAATACGCCGAGGATTGCCTTTTCTATAGTAAATTTTTCAAAAAATAATTTTTTACTGTCGCAAATTTTAAATACGCCGAGGATTGCCTTTTCCATAGTAAATTTTTCAAAAAATAATTTTTTGCTGTCGCAAATTTTAAATACGCCGAAGATTGCTTTTTCTATAGTAAATTTTTCAAAAAATAATTTTTTATTGTCGCAAATTTTAAATACGCCGAGTATTGCATTTTCTATAGTAAATTTTTTAAAAAATAATTTTTTACTGTCGCAAATTTTAAATACGCCGAGGATTGCCTTTTCTATAGTAAATTTTTCAAAAAATAATTTCAACTGTCGCAAATTTTAAATACGCCGAGGATTGCCTTTCCATAGTAAATTTTTCAAAAATAATTTTTTACTGTCGCAAATTTTAAATACGCCGAGGATTGCCTTTTCTATAGTAAATTTTTCATAAATAATTTTTTACTGTCGCAAATTTTAAATACGCCGAGGATTGCCTTTTCTATAGTAGATTTTTCAAAAAATAATTTTTTACGGTCGCAAATTTTAAATACGCCGAGGATTGCATTTTCCATAGTAAATTTTTCTAAAAATAATTTTTTACTGTCGCAAATTTTAAATACGCCGAGGATTGCCTTTTCCATAGTAAATTTTTCAAAAAATAATTTTTTGTTGTCGCAAATTTTAAATACGCCGAGGATTGCCTTTTCTATAGTAAATTTTTCAAAAAATAATTTTTTACTGTCGCAAATTTTAAATACGCCGAGGATGGCCTTTTCTATAGTAAATGTTTCAAAAAATAATTTTTTACTGTCGCAAATTTTAAATACGCCGAGGATTGCCTTTTCTATAGTAAATTTTTCAAAAAATAATTTTTTACTGTCGCAAATTTTAAATACGCCGAGGATGGCCTTTTCTATAGTAAATGTTTCAAAAAATAATTTTTTACGGTCGCAAATTTTAAATACGCAGAGGATTGCCTTTTCTATAGTAAATTTTTCAAAAAATAATCTTTTACTGTCGCAAATTTAAATACGCCGAGGATTGCCTTTTCCATAGTAAATTTTTCAAAAAATAATTTTTTGCTGTCGCAAATTTTAAATACGCCGAAGATTGCCTTTTCTATAGTAAATTTTTCAAAAAATAATTTTTTACAGTCGCAAATTTTAAATACGGCGAGGATTGCCTTTTCTACAGTAAATTTTTCAAAAAATAATTTTTTGTTGTCGCAAATTTTAAATACGCCGAGGATTGCATTTTCTATAGTAAATTTTTCAAAAAATAATTTTTTACTGTCGCAAATTTTAAATACGCCGAGGTTTGCCTTTTCTATAGTAAATTTTTCAAAATATTATTTTTTACTGTCACAAATTTTAAATACGCCGAGGATTGCCTTTTCTATAGTAAATTTTTCAAAAAATAATTTTTTACTGTCTCAAATTTTAAATACGCCGAAAATTGCCTTTTCTATAGTAAATTTTTCAAAAAATAATTTTTTACTGTCGCAAATTTTAAATACGCCGAGGATTGCCTTTTCCATAGTAAATTTTTCAAAAAATAATTTTTTACTGTCGCAAATTTTAAATACGCCGAGGATTGCCTTTTCTATAGTGAATTTGTCAAAAAATAATTTTTTACTGTCGCAAATTTTAAATACGCCGAGGTTTGCCTTTTCTATAGTAAATTTTTCAAAAAATAATTTTTTACTCTCGCAAATTTTAAATACGCCGAGGATTGCCTTTTCTATAGTGAATTTGTCAAAAAATAATTTTTTACTGTCGCAAATTTTAAATACGCCGAGGATGGCCTTTTCTATAGTAAATGTTTCAAAAAATAATTTTTTACTGTCGCAAATTTTAAATACGCCGAGGATTGCCTTTTCTATAGTAAATTTTTCAAAAAATAATTTTTTACTGTCGCAAATTTTAAATACGCCGAGGATGGCCTTTTCTATAGTAAATGTTTCAAAAAATAATTTTTTACGGTCGCAAATTTTAAATACGCAGAGGATTGCCTTTTCTATAGTAAATTTTTCAAAAAATAATTTTTTACTGTCGCAAATTTAAATACGCCGAGGATTGCCTTTTCCATAGTAAATTTTTCAAAAAATAATTTTTTGCTGTCGCAAATTTTAAATACGCCGAAGATTGCCTTTTCTATAGTAAATTTTTCAAAAAATAATTTTTTACTGTCGCAAATTTTAAATACGGCGAGGATTGCCTTTTCTACAGTAAATTTTTCAAAAAATAATTTTTTGTTGTCGCAAATTTTAAATACGCCGAGGATTGCATTTTCTATAGTAAATTTTTCAAAAAATAATTTTTTACTGTCGCAAATTTTAAATACGCCGAGGTTTGCCTTTTCTATAGTAAATTTTTCAAAAAATTATTTTTTACTGTCACAAATTTTAAATACGCCGAGGATTGCCTTTTCTATAGTAAATTTTTCAAAAAATAATTTTTTACTGTCTCAAATTTTAAATACGCCGAAAATTGCCTTTTCTATAGTAAATTTTTCAAAAAATAATTTTTTACTGTCGCAAATTTTAAATACGCCGAGGATTGCCTTTTCCATAGTAAATTTTTCAAAAAATAATTTTTTACTGTCGCAAATTTTAAATACGCCGAGGATTGCCTTTTCTATAGTGAATTTGTCAAAAAATAATTTTTTACTGTCGCAAATTTTAAATACGCCGAGGTTTGCCTTTTCTATAGTAAATTTTTCAAAAAATAATTTTTTACTGTCGGAAACTTTAAATACGCCGAAGATTGCCTTTTCTATAGTAAATTTTTCAAAAATAATTTTTTACTGTCTCAAATTTTAAATACGCCGAAAATTGCCTTTTCTATAGTAAATTTTTCAAAAAATAATTTTTTACTGTCGCAAATTTTAAATACGCCGAGGATTGCCTTTTCTATAGTGAATTTGTCAAAAAATAATTTTTTACTGTCGCAAATTTTAAATACGCCGAGGTTTGCCTTTTCTATAGTAAATTTTTCAAAAAATAATTTTTTACTCTCGCAAATTTTAAATACGCCGAGGATTGCCTTTTCTATAGTGAATTTGTCAAAAAATAATTTTTTACTGTCGCAAATTTTAAATACGCCGAGGATGGCCTTTTCTATAGTAAATGTTTCAAAAAATAATTTTTTACTGTCGCAAATTTTAAATACGCCGAGGATTGCCTTTTCTATAGTAAATTTTTCAAAAAATAATTTTTTACTGTCGCAAATTTTAAATACGCCGAGGATTGCCTTTTCCATAGTAAATTTTTCAAAAAATAATTTTTTGCTGTCGCAAATTTTAAATACGCCGAAGATTGCCTTTTCTATAGTAAATTTTTCAAAAAATAATTTTTTACTGTCAAAAATTTTAAATACGCCGAGGATTGCCTTTTCTATAGTAAATTTTTCAAAAAATTATTTTTTGTTGTCGCAAATTTTAAATACGCCGAGGATGGCCTTTTCTATAGTAAATGTTTCAAAAAATAATTTTTTACTGTCGCAAATTTTAAATACGCCGAGGATTGCCTTTTCTATAGTAAATTTTTCAAAAAATAATTTTTTACTGTCACAAATTTTAAATACGCCGAGGATTGCATTTTCTATACTAAATTTTTCAAAAAATAATTTTTTACTGTCGCAAATTTTAAATACGCCGAGGATTGCCTTTTCCATAGTAAATTTTTCAAAAAATAATTTTTTGCTGTCGCAAATTTTACATACGCCGAAGATTGCCTTTTCTATAGTGAATTTGTCAAAAAATAATTTTTTACTGTCGCAAATTTTAAATACGCCGAGGATGGCCTTTTCTATAGTAAATGTTTCAAAAAATAATTTTTTACTGTCGCAAATTTTAAATACGCCGAGGATTGCCTTTTCTATAGTAAATTTTTCAAAAAATAATTTTTTACTGTCGCAAATTTTAAATACGCCGAGGATGGCCTTTTCTATAGTAAATGTTTCAAAAAATAATTTTTTACGGTCGCAAATTTTAAATACGCAGAGGATTGCCTTTTCTATAGTAAATTTTTCAAAAAATAATTTTTTACTGTCGCAAATTTAAATACGCCGAGGATTGCCTTTTCCATAGTAAATTTTTCAAAAAATAATTTTTTGCTGTCGCAAATTTTAAATACGCCGAAGATTGCCTTTTCTATAGTAAATTTTTCAAAAAATAATTTTTTACTGTCGCAAATTTTAAATACGGCGAGGATTGCCTTTTCTACAGTAAATTTTTCAAAAAATAATTTTTTGTTGTCGCAAATTTTAAATACGCCGAGGATTGCATTTTCTATAGTAAATTTTTCAAAAAATAATTTTTTACTGTCGCAAATTTTAAATACGCCGAGGTTTGCCTTTTCTATAGTAAATTTTTCAAAAAATTATTTTTTACTGTCACAAATTTTAAATACGCCGAGGATTGCCTTTTCTATAGTAAATTTTTCAAAAAATAATTTTTTACTGTCTCAAATTTTAAATACGCCGAAAATTGCCTTTTCTATAGTAAATTTTTCAAAAAATAATTTTTTACTGTCGCAAATTTTAAATACGCCGAGGATTGCCTTTTCCATAGTAAATTTTTCAAAAAATAATTTTTTACTGTCGCAAATTTTAAATACGCCGAGGATTGCCTTTTCTATAGTGAATTTGTCAAAAAATAATTTTTTACTGTCGCAAATTTTAAATACGCCGAGGTTTGCCTTTTCTATAGTAAATTTTTCAAAAAATAATTTTTTACTGTCGGAAACTTTAAATACGCCGAAGATTGCCTTTTCTATAGTAAATTTTTCAAAAATAATTTTTTACTGTCTCAAATTTTAAATACGCCGAAAATTGCCTTTTCTATAGTAAATTTTTCAAAAAATAATTTTTTACTGTCGCAAATTTTAAATACGCCGAGGATTGCCTTTTCTATAGTGAATTTGTCAAAAAATAATTTTTTACTGTCGCAAATTTTAAATACGCCGAGGTTTGCCTTTTCTATAGTAAATTTTTCAAAAAATAATTTTTTACTCTCGCAAATTTTAAATACGCCGAGGATTGCCTTTTCTATAGTGAATTTGTCAAAAAATAATTTTTTACTGTCGCAAATTTTAAATACGCCGAGGATGGCCTTTTCTATAGTAAATGTTTCAAAAAATAATTTTTTACTGTCGCAAATTTTAAATACGCCGAGGATTGCCTTTTCTATAGTAAATTTTTCAAAAAATAATTTTTTACTGTCGCAAATTTTAAATACGCCGAGGATTGCCTTTTCCATAGTAAATTTTTCAAAAAATAATTTTTTGCTGTCGCAAATTTTAAATACGCCGAAGATTGCCTTTTCTATAGTAAATTTTTCAAAAAATAATTTTTTACTGTCAAAAATTTTAAATACGCCGAGGATTGCCTTTTCTATAGTAAATTTTTCAAAAAATTATTTTTTGTTGTCGCAAATTTTAAATACGCCGAGGATGGCCTTTTCTATAGTAAATGTTTCAAAAAATAATTTTTTACTGTCGCAAATTTTAAATACGCCGAGGATTGCCTTTTCTATAGTAAATTTTTCAAAAAATAATTTTTTACTGTCACAAATTTTAAATACGCCGAGGATTGCATTTTCTATACTAAATTTTTCAAAAAATAATTTTTTACTGTCGCAAATTTTAAATACGCCGAGGATTGCCTTTTCCATAGTAAATTTTTCAAAAAATAATTTTTTGCTGTCGCAAATTTTACATACGCCGAAGATTGCCTTTTCTATAGTGAATTTGTCAAAAAATAATTTTTTACTGTCGCAAATTTTAAATACGCCGAGGATGGCCTTTTCTATAGTAAATGTTTCAAAAAATAATTTTTTACTGTCGCAAATTTTAAATACGCCGAGGATTGCCTTTTCTATAGTAAATTTTTCAAAAAATAATTTTTTACTGTCGCAAATTTTAAATACGCCGAGGATGGCCTTTTCTATAGTAAATGTTTCAAAAAATAATTTTTTACGGTCGCAAATTTTAAATACGCAGAGGATTGCCTTTTCTATAGTAAATTTTTCAAAAAATAATTTTTTACTGTCGCAAATTTAAATACGCCGAGGATTGCCTTTTCCATAGTAAATTTTTCAAAAAATAATTTTTTGCTGTCGCAAATTTTAAATACGCCGAAGATTGCCTTTTCTATAGTAAATTTTTCAAAAAATAATTTTTTACTGTCGCAAATTTTAAATACGGCGAGGATTGCCTTTTCTACAGTAAATTTTTCAAAAAATAATTTTTTGTTGTCGCAAATTTTAAATACGCCGAGGATTGCATTTTCTATAGTAAATTTTTCAAAAAATAATTTTTTACTGTCGCAAATTTTAAATACGCCGAGGTTTGCCTTTTCTATAGTAAATTTTTCAAAAAATTATTTTTTACTGTCACAAATTTTAAATACGCCGAGGATTGCCTTTTCTATAGTAAATTTTTCAAAAAATAATTTTTTACTGTCTCAAATTTTAAATACGCCGAAAATTGCCTTTTCTATAGTAAATTTTTCAAAAAATAATTTTTTACTGTCGCAAATTTTAAATACGCCGAGGATTGCCTTTTCCATAGTAAATTTTTCAAAAAATAATTTTTTACTGTCGCAAATTTTAAATACGCCGAGGATTGCCTTTTCTATAGTGAATTTGTCAAAAAATAATTTTTTACTGTCGCAAATTTTAAATACGCCGAGGTTTGCCTTTTCTATAGTAAATTTTTCAAAAAATAATTTTTTACTGTCGGAAACTTTAAATACGCCGAAGATTGCCTTTTCTATAGTAAATTTTTCAAAAATAATTTTTTACTGTCTCAAATTTTAAATACGCCGAAAATTGCCTTTTCTATAGTAAATTTTTCAAAAAATAATTTTTTACTGTCGCAAATTTTAAATACGCCGAGGATTGCCTTTTCTATAGTGAATTTGTCAAAAAATAATTTTTTACTGTCGCAAATTTTAAATACGCCGAGGTTTGCCTTTTCTATAGTAAATTTTTCAAAAAATAATTTTTTACTCTCGCAAATTTTAAATACGCCGAGGATTGCCTTTTCTATAGTGAATTTGTCAAAAAATAATTTTTTACTGTCGCAAATTTTAAATACGCCGAGGATGGCCTTTTCTATAGTAAATGTTTCAAAAAATAATTTTTTACTGTCGCAAATTTTAAATACGCCGAGGATTGCCTTTTCTATAGTAAATTTTTCAAAAAATAATTTTTTACTGTCGCAAATTTTAAATACGCCGAGGATTGCCTTTTCCATAGTAAATTTTTCAAAAAATAATTTTTTGCTGTCGCAAATTTTAAATACGCCGAAGATTGCCTTTTCTATAGTAAATTTTTCAAAAAATAATTTTTTACTGTCAAAAATTTTAAATACGCCGAGGATTGCCTTTTCTATAGTAAATTTTTCAAAAAATTATTTTTTGTTGTCGCAAATTTTAAATACGCCGAGGATGGCCTTTTCTATAGTAAATGTTTCAAAAAATAATTTTTTACTGTCGCAAATTTTAAATACGCCGAGGATTGCCTTTTCTATAGTAAATTTTTCAAAAAATAATTTTTTACTGTCACAAATTTTAAATACGCCGAGGATTGCATTTTCTATACTAAATTTTTCAAAAAATAATTTTTTACTGTCGCAAATTTTAAATACGCCGAGGATTGCCTTTTCCATAGTAAATTTTTCAAAAAATAATTTTTTGCTGTCGCAAATTTTACATACGCCGAAGATTGCCTTTTCTATAGTGAATTTGTCAAAAAATAATTTTTTACTGTCGCAAATTTTAAATACGCCGAGGATGGCCTTTTCTATAGTAAATGTTTCAAAAAATAATTTTTTACTGTCGCAAATTTTAAATACGCCGAGGATTGCCTTTTCTATAGTAAATTTTTCAAAAAATAATTTTTTACTGTCGCAAATTTTAAATACGCCGAGGATGGCCTTTTCTATAGTAAATGTTTCAAAAAATAATTTTTTACGGTCGCAAATTTTAAATACGCAGAGGATTGCCTTTTCTATAGTAAATTTTTCAAAAAATAATTTTTTACTGTCGCAAATTTAAATACGCCGAGGATTGCCTTTTCCATAGTAAATTTTTCAAAAAATAATTTTTTGCTGTCGCAAATTTTAAATACGCCGAAGATTGCCTTTTCTATAGTAAATTTTTCAAAAAATAATTTTTTACTGTCGCAAATTTTAAATACGGCGAGGATTGCCTTTTCTACAGTAAATTTTTCAAAAAATAATTTTTTGTTGTCGCAAATTTTAAATACGCCGAGGATTGCATTTTCTATAGTAAATTTTTCAAAAAATAATTTTTTACTGTCGCAAATTTTAAATACGCCGAGGTTTGCCTTTTCTATAGTAAATTTTTCAAAAAATTATTTTTTACTGTCACAAATTTTAAATACGCCGAGGATTGCCTTTTCTATAGTAAATTTTTCAAAAAATAATTTTTTACTGTCTCAAATTTTAAATACGCCGAAAATTGCCTTTTCTATAGTAAATTTTTCAAAAAATAATTTTTTACTGTCGCAAATTTTAAATACGCCGAGGATTGCCTTTTCCATAGTAAATTTTTCAAAAAATAATTTTTTACTGTCGCAAATTTTAAATACGCCGAGGATTGCCTTTTCTATAGTGAATTTGTCAAAAAATAATTTTTTACTGTCGCAAATTTTAAATACGCCGAGGTTTGCCTTTTCTATAGTAAATTTTTCAAAAAATAATTTTTTACTGTCGGAAACTTTAAATACGCCGAAGATTGCCTTTTCTATAGTAAATTTTTCAAAAATAATTTTTTACTGTCTCAAATTTTAAATACGCCGAAAATTGCCTTTTCTATAGTAAATTTTTCAAAAAATAATTTTTTACTGTCGCAAATTTTAAATACGCCGAGGATTGCCTTTTCTATAGTGAATTTGTCAAAAAATAATTTTTTACTGTCGCAAATTTTAAATACGCCGAGGTTTGCCTTTTCTATAGTAAATTTTTCAAAAAATAATTTTTTACTCTCGCAAATTTTAAATACGCCGAGGATTGCCTTTTCTATAGTGAATTTGTCAAAAAATAATTTTTTACTGTCGCAAATTTTAAATACGCCGAGGATGGCCTTTTCTATAGTAAATGTTTCAAAAAATAATTTTTTACTGTCGCAAATTTTAAATACGCCGAGGATTGCCTTTTCTATAGTAAATTTTTCAAAAAATAATTTTTTACTGTCGCAAATTTTAAATACGCCGAGGATTGCCTTTTCCATAGTAAATTTTTCAAAAAATAATTTTTTGCTGTCGCAAATTTTAAATACGCCGAAGATTGCCTTTTCTATAGTAAATTTTTCAAAAAATAATTTTTTACTGTCAAAAATTTTAAATACGCCGAGGATTGCCTTTTCTATAGTAAATTTTTCAAAAAATTATTTTTTGTTGTCGCAAATTTTAAATACGCCGAGGATGGCCTTTTCTATAGTAAATGTTTCAAAAAATAATTTTTTACTGTCGCAAATTTTAAATACGCCGAGGATTGCCTTTTCTATAGTAAATTTTTCAAAAAATAATTTTTTACTGTCACAAATTTTAAATACGCCGAGGATTGCCTTTTCCATAGTAAATTTTTCAAAAAATAATTTTTTGCTGTCGCAAATTTTAAATACGCCGAAGATTGCCTTTTCTATAGTAAATTTTTCAAAAAATAATTTTTTACTGTCAAAAATTTTAAATACGCCGAGGATGGCCTTTTCTATAGTAAATGTTTCAAAAAATAATTTTTTACTGTCGCAAATTTTAAATACGCCGAGGATTGCCTTTTCTATAGTAAATTTTTCAAAAAATAATTTTTTACTGTCGCAAATTTTAAATACGCCGAGGATTGCCTTTTCCATAGTAAATTTTTCAAAAAATAATTTTTTGCTGTCGCAAATTTTAAATACGCCGAAGATTGCCTTTTCTATAGTAAATTTTTCAAAAAATAATTTTTTACTGTCAAAAATTTTAAATACGCCGAGGATTGCCTTTTCTATAGTAAATTTTTCAAAAAATTATTTTTTGTTGTCGCAAATTTTAAATACGCCGAGGATGGCCTTTTCTATAGTAAATGTTTCAAAAAATAATTTTTTACTGTCGCAAATTTTAAATACGCCGAGGATTGCCTTTTCTATAGTAAATTTTTCAAAAAATAATTTTTTACTGTCACAAATTTTAAATACGCCGAGGATTGCATTTTCTATACTAAATTTTTCAAAAAATAATTTTTTACTGTCGCAAATTTTAAATACGCCGAGGATTGCCTTTTCCATAGTAAATTTTTCAAAAAATAATTTTTTGCTGTCGCAAATTTTACATACGCCGAAGATTGCCTTTTCTATAGTAAATTTTTCAAAAAATAATTTTCTACTCTCGCAAATTTTAAATACGCCGAGGATTGCCTTTTCTATAGTGAATTTGTCAAAAAATAATTTTTTACTGTCGCAAATTTTAAATACGCCGAGGATGGCCTTTTCTATAGTAAATGTTTCAAAAAATAATTTTTTACGGTCGCAAATTTTAAATACGCAGAGGATTGCCTTTTCTATAGTAAATTTTTCAAAAAATAATTTTTTACTGTCGCAAATTTAAATACGCCGAGGATTGCCTTTTCCATAGTAAATTTTTCAAAAAATAATTTTTTGCTGTCGCAAATTTTAAATACGCCGAAGATTGCCTTTTCTATAGTAAATTTTTCAAAAAATAATTTTTTACTGTCGCAAATTTTAAATACGGCGAGGATTGCCTTTTCTACAGTAAATTTTTCAAAAAATAATTTTTTGTTGTCGCAAATTTTAAATACGCCGAGGATTGCATTTTCTATAGTAAATTTTTCAAAAAATAATTTTTTACTGTCGCAAATTTTAAATACGCCGAGGTTTGCCTTTTCTATAGTAAATTTTTCAAAAAATTATTTTTTACTGTCACAAATTTTAAATACGCCGAGGATTGCCTTTTCTATAGTAAATTTTTCAAAAAATAATTTTTTACTGTCTCAAATTTTAAATACGCCGAAAATTGCCTTTTCTATAGTAAATTTTTCAAAAAATAATTTTTTACTGTCGCAAATTTTAAATACGCCGAGGATTGCCTTTTCCATAGTAAATTTTTCAAAAAATAATTTTTTACTGTCGCAAATTTTAAATACGCCGAGGATTGCCTTTTCTATAGTGAATTTGTCAAAAAATAATTTTTTACTGTCGCAAATTTTAAATACGCCGAGGTTTGCCTTTTCTATAGTAAATTTTTCAAAAAATAATTTTTTACTGTCGGAAACTTTAAATACGCCGAAGATTGCCTTTTCTATAGTAAATTTTTCAAAAAATAATTTTTTACTGTCTCAAATTTTAAATACGCCGAAAATTGCCTTTTCTATAGTAAATTTTTCAAAAAATAATTTTTTACTGTCGCAAATTTTAAATACGCCGAGGATTGCCTTTTCTATAGTGAATTTGTCAAAAAATAATTTTTTACTGTCGCAAATTTTAAATACGCCGAGGTTTGCCTTTTCTATAGTAAATTTTTCAAAAAATAATTTTTTACTCTCGCAAATTTTAAATACGCCGAGGATTGCCTTTTCTATAGTGAATTTGTCAAAAAATAATTTTTTACTGTCGCAAATTTTAAATACGCCGAGGATGGCCTTTTCTATAGTAAATGTTTCAAAAAATAATTTTTTACTGTCGCAAATTTTAAATACGCCGAGGATTGCCTTTTCTATAGTAAATTTTTCAAAAAATAATTTTTTACTGTCGCAAATTTTAAATACGCCGAGGATTGCCTTTTCCATAGTAAATTTTTCAAAAAATAATTTTTTGCTGTCGCAAATTTTAAATACGCCGAAGATTGCCTTTTCTATAGTAAATTTTTCAAAAAATAATTTTTTACTGTCAAAAATTTTAAATACGCCGAGGATTGCCTTTTCTATAGTAAATTTTTCAAAAAATTATTTTTTGTTGTCGCAAATTTTAAATACTCCGAGGATGGCCTTTTCTATAGTAAATGTTTCAAAAAATAATTTTTTACTGTCGCAAATTTTAAATACGCCGAGGATTGCCTTTTCTATAGTAAATTTTTCAAAAAATAATTTTTTACTGTCACAAATTTTAAATACGCCGAGGATTGCATTTTCTATACTAAATTTTTCAAAAAATAATTTTTTACTGTCGCAAATTTTAAATACGCCGAGGATTGCCTTTTCCATAGTAAATTTTTCAAAAAATAATTTTTTGCTGTCGCAAATTTTACATACGCCGAAGATTGCCTTTTCTATAGTAAATTTTTCAAAAAATAATTTTCTACTCTCGCAAATTTTAAATACGCCGAGGATTGCCTTTTCTATAGTGAATTTGTCAAAAAATAATTTTTTACTGTCGCAAATTTTAAATACGCCGAGGATGGCCTTTTCTATAGTAAATGTTTCAAAAAATAATTTTTTACTGTCGCAAATTTTAAATACGCCGAGGATTGCCTTTTCTATAGTAAATTTTTCAAAAAATAATTTTTTACTGTCACAAATTTTAAATACGCCGAGGATTGCATTTTCTATACTAAATTTTTCAAAAAATAATTTTTTGCTGTCGCAAATTTTACATACGCCGAAGATTGCCTTTTCTATAGTAAATTTTTCAAAAAATAATTTTTTACTCTCGCAAATTTTAAATACGCCGAGGATTGCCTTTTCCATAGTAAATTTTTCAAAAAATAATTTTTTATTGTCGCAAATTTTAAATACGCCGAGTATTGCATTTTCTATGGTAAATTTTTCAAAAAATAATTTTTTACTGTCGCAAGTTTTAAATACGCCGAGGATTGCCTTTTCTATAGTAAATTTTTCAAAAAATAATTTTTACTGTCGCAAATTTTAAATACGCCGAGGATTGCCTTTTCCATAGTAAATTTTTCAAAAAATAATTTTTTACTGTCGCAAATTTTAAATACGCCGAGGATTGCCTTTTCTATAGTGAATTTGTCAAAAAATAATTTTTTACTGTCGCAAATTTTAAATACGCCGAGGATTGCCTTTTCTATAGTAAATTTTTCAAAAAATAATTTTTTACTGTCACAAATTTTAAATACGCCGAGGATTGCATTTTCTATACTAAATTTTTCAAAAATTAATTTTTTACTGTCGCAAATTTTAAATACGCCGAGGATTGCCTTTTCCATAGTAAATTTTTCAAAAAATAATTTTTTGCTCTCGCAAATTTTACATACGCCGAAGATTGCCTTTTTCTATAGTAAATTTTTCAAAAAATAATTTTTTACTCTCGCAAATTTTAAATACGCCGAGGATTGCCTTTTCCATAGTAAATTTTTCAAAAAATAATTTTTTGCTGTCGCAAATTTTAAATACGCCGAAGATTGCCTTTCTATAGTAAATTTTTCAAAAAATAATTTTTTACTGTCGCAAATTTTAAATACGGCGAGGATTGCCTTTTCTATAGTAAAATTTTCAAAAAATAATTTTTTACTGTCGCAAATTTTAAATACGCCGAGGATTGCCTTTTCCATAGTAGATTTTTCAAAAAATAATTTTTTACTGTCGCTAATTTTACATACGCCGAAGATTGCCTTTTCTATAGTAAATTTTTCAAAAAATAATTTTTTACTCTCGCAAATTTTAAATACGCCGAGGATTGCCTTTTCTATAGTGAATTTGTCAAAAATAATTTTTTACTGTCGCAAATTTTAAATACGCCGAGGATGGCCTTTTCTATAGTAAATGTTTCAAAAAATAATTTTTTACTGTCGCAAATTTTAAATACGCCGAGGATTGCCTTTTCTATAGTAAATTTTTCAAAAATAATTTTTTACTGTCGCAAATTTTAAATACGCCGAGGATTGCCTTTTCCATAGTAAATTTTTCAAAAAATAATTTTTTGCTGTCGCAAATTTTAAATACGCCGAAGATTGCCTTTTCTATAGTAAATTTTTCAAAAAATAATTTTTTACTGTCGCAAATTTTAAATACGCCGAGGATTGCCTTTTCTATAGTGAATTTGTCAAAAATAATTTTTTACTGTCGCAAATTTTAAATACGCCGAGGATTGCCTTTTCTATAGTAAATTTTTCAAAAAATAATTTTTTACTGTCACAAATTTTAAATACGCCGAGGATTGCATTTTCTATACTAAATTTTTCAAAAATTAATTTTTTACTGTCGCAAATTTTAAATACGCCGAGGATTGCCTTTTCCATAGTAAATTTTTCAAAAATAATTTTTTGCTCTCGCAAATTTTACATACGCCGAAGATTGCCTTTTCTATAGTAAATTTTTCAAAAATAATTTTTTTACTCTCGCAAATTTTAAATACGCCGAGGATTGCCTTTTCCATAGTAAATTTTTCAAAAAATAATTTTTTGCTGTCGCAAATTTTAAATACGCCGAAGATTGCCCTTTTCTATAGTAAATTTTTCAAAAAATAATTTTTTACTGTCGCAAATTTTAAATACGGCGAGGATTGCCTTTTCTATAGTAAATTTTTCAAAAAATAATTTTTTACTGTCGCAAATTTTAAATACGCCGAGGATTGCCTTTTCCATAGTAGATTTTTCAAAAAATAATTTTTTACTGTCGCTAATTTTACATACGCCGAAGATTGCCTTTTCTATAGTAAATTTTTCAAAAAAATAATTTTTTACTCTCGCAAATTTAAATACGCCGAGGATTGCTCTTTTCTATAGTGAATTTGTCAAAAAATAATTTTTTACTGTCGCAAATTTTAAATACGCCGAGGATGGCCTTTTCTATAGTAAATGTTTCAAAAAATAATTTTTACTGTCGCAAATTTTAAATACGCCGAGGATTGCCTTTTCTATAGTAAATTTTTCAAAAAATAATTTTTTACTGTCGCAAATTTTAAATACGCCGAGGATTGCCTTTTCCATAGTAAATTTTTCAAAAAATAATTTTTTGCTGTCGCAAATTTTAAATACGCCGAAGATTGCCTTTTCTATAGTAAATTTTTCAAAAAATAATTTTTTACTGTCGCAAATTTTAAATACGCCGAGGATTGCCTTTTCTATAGTAAATTTTTCAAAAAATAATTTTTTGTTGTCGCAAATTTTAAATACGCCGAGGATGGCCTTTTCTATAGTAAATGTTTCAAAAAAATAATTTTTTACTCTCGCAAATTTTAAATACGCCGAGGATTGCCTTTTCTATAGTGAATTTGTCAAAAAATAATTTTTACTGTCGCAAATTTTAAATACGCCGAGGATGGCCTTTTTCTATAGTAAATGTTTCAAAAAATAATTTTTTACTGTCGCAAATTTTAAATACGCCGAGGATTGCCTTTTCTATAGTAAATTTTTCAAAAAATAATTTATTACTGTCGCAAATTTTAAATACGCCGAGGATGGCCTTTTCTATAGTAAATGTTTCAAAAAATAATTTTTTACGGTCGCAAATTTTAAATACGCCGAGGATTGCCTTTTCTATAGTAAATTTTTCAAAAAATAATTTTTTACTGTCGCAAATTTTAAATACGCCGAGGATTGCCTTTTCCATAGTAAATTTTTCAAAAAATAATTTTTTTGCTGTCGCAAATTTTAAATACGCCGAAGATTGCCTTTTCTATAGTAAATTTTTCAAAAAATAATTTTTTACTGTCGGAAACTTTAAATACGCCGAAGATTGCCTTTTCTATAGTAAATTTTTCAAAAAACAATTTTTTACAGTCGCAAATTTTAAATACGTCGAGGATTGCCTTTTCCATAGTAAATTTTTCAAAAAATAATTTTTTACTCTCGCAAATTTTAAATACGCCGAGGATTGCCTTTTCTATAGTGAATTTGTCAAAAAATAATTTTTTACTGTCGCAAATTTTAAATACGCCGAGGATGGCCTTTTCTATAGTAAATGTTTCAAAAAATAATTTTTTACTGTCGCAAATTTTAAATACGCCGAGGATTGCCTTTTCTATAGTAAATTTTTCAAAAAATAATTTTTTACTGTCGCAAATTTTAAATACGCCGAGGATTGCTTTTTCAATAGTAAATTTTTAAAAAAATAATTTTTTGCTGTCGCAAATTTTAAATACGCCGAAGATTGCTTTTTCTATAGTAAATTTTTCAAAAAATAATTTTTTATTGTCGCAAATTTTAAATACGCCGAAGATTGCTTTTTCTATAGTAAATTTTTTAAAAAATAATTTTTTACTGTCGCAAATTTTAAATACGCCGAGGATTGCCTTTTCTATAGTAAATTTTTCAAAAAATAATTTTTTATTGTCGCAAATTTTAAATACGCCGAAGATTGCTTTTTCTATAGTAAATTTTTTAAAAAATAATTTTTTACTGTCGCAAATTTTAAATACGCCGAGGATTGCCTTTTCTATAGTAAATTTTTCAAAAAATAATTTCTACTGTCGCAAATTTTAAATACGCCGAGGATTGCCTTTTCCATAGTAAATTTTTCAAAAAATAATTTTTTACTGTCGCCAAATTTTTAAATACGCCGAGGATTGCCTTTTCTATAGTAAATTTTTCATAAATAATTTTTTGCTGTCGCAAATTTTAAATACGCCGAGGATTGCATTTTCTATAGTAAATTTTTCAAAAAATAATTTTTTACTGTCGCAAATTTTAAATACGCCGAGGATTGCCTTTT
>CAWUPM010000909.1:0-109117 GCA_963924295.1 Dioctria rufipes
TTTCATTTGAAAATCGTTTTTCCTTTTGCCTTAGGCATTTTGACTTTTGCCTCACGCCCTTCGCCTTTCGCCTTTCGCCTATCGCCTTTCGCCTTTCGCCTTCCGCTTTTCGCCTTTCGCCTTTCGCCTTTCGCCTTTCGCCTTTCGCCTTTCGCCTTTCGACTTTCGCCTTTCGCCTTTCGCCTTTCGCCTTTTGCCTTCCGCTTTTCGCCTTTCGCCTTTCGCCTTTCGCCTTTCGCCTTTCGCCTTTCGCCTTTCGCCTTTCGCCTTCCGCATTTCGCCATTCGCCTTTCGCCTTTCGACAATCGCCCTTCGCCTTTCGTCTTTCGCCTTTCGCATTTCGCCTTTAGCCTTTTGAAATACGAATTTATAATTTCGAATTTTCCATTTCGCATTTTCAATTTCAACTTTTGTATTTTATCTTTTGAATATCGTTTTTTCTTTTGCTTTAGGCATTTTAAATTTCTCCATTTTTATTTCATGTTTTGAAAATCGTTTTTCCTTTTGCCTTAGGCATTTTGACTTTTGCCTCTCGCCCTTCACCTTTCGCCTTTCGCCTTCCGCCTTTCGCCTTTCGCCTTTCGCCTTTCGCCTTTCGCCTTTCGCCTTTCGCCTTTCGCCTTTCACTTTTCGCCTTTCGCCTTTCGCCTATCGCCTTTCGCCTTTCGCCTTCCGCTTTTCGCCTTTCGCCTTTCGCCTATCGCCTTTCGCCTTTCGCCTTCCGCTTTTCGCCTTTCGCCTTTCGCCTTTCGCCTTTCGCCTTTCGCCTTTCGCCTTTCGACTTTCGCCTTTCGCCTTTCGCCTTTCGCCTTTTGCCTTCCGCTTTTCGCCTTTCGCCTTTCGCCTTTCGCCTTTCGCCTTTCGCCTTTCGCCTTCCGCTTTTCGCCTTTCGCCTTTCGCGTTTCGCCTTTCGCCTTTCGCCTTTCGCCTTTCGCCTTTCGCCTTTCGCCTTTCGCCTTTCGCCTTTCGCCTTTCGCCTTTCGCCTTTCGCCTTTCGCCTTTCGCCTTTCGCCTTACGCCTTTCGCCTTTCGCCTTACGCCTTTCACCTTCCGCCTTTCGCCTTTCGCCTTTCCCCTTTCGCCTTTCGCCTTTCGCCTTTCGCCTTTCGCCTTTCGCCCTTCACCTTTCGCCTTTCGCCTTCCGCCTTTCGCCTTTCGCCTTTCGCCTTTCGCCTTTCGCCTTTCACATTTCGCCTTTCGTCTTTCGCCTTCCGCCTTTCGCCTTCCGCCTTTCGCCTTTCGCCTTTCGCCTTTCGCCTTTCGCCTTTCGCCTTTCGCCTTTCACCTTTCTCCTTTCGCCTTTCGCCTTTTGCCTTTCGCCTTTCGCCTTTCGACTTTCGCCCTTCGCCTTTCGTCTTTCGCCTTTCGCATTTCGCCTTTAGCATTTTGAAATACGAATTTATAATTTCGAATTTTCCATTTCGCATTTTCAATTTCAACTTTTGTATATTATCTTTTGAATATCGTTTTTTCTTTTGCTTTAGGCATTTTAAATTTCTCCATTTTCATTTGAAAATCGTTTTTCCTTTTGCCTTAGGCATTTTGACTTTTGCCTCACGCCCTTCGCCTTTCGCCTATCGCCTTTCGCCTATCGCCTTTCGCCTTTCGCCTTCCGCCTTTCGCCTTTCGCCTTTCACCTTTCGCCTTTCGCCTTTCGCCTTTCGCCTTTCGCCTTTCGCCTTTCGCCTTTCGCCTTTCGCCTTTCGCATTTCGCCTTTCACCTTTCGCCTTTCGCCTTTCGCCTTTCGCCGTTCGCCTCTCGCGCTTCACCTTTCGCCTTTCGCCTTTCGCCTTTCGCCTTTCGCCGTTCGCCTTTCGCCTTTCACTTTTCGCCTTTCGCCTTTCAACTTTCGCCTTTCGCCTTTCGCCTTTCGCCTTTCGCCTTTCGCCTTTCACCTTTCGCCTTTCGCCTTTCACCTTCCGCCTTTCGCCTTTCGCCTTCCGCCTTTCGCCTTTCGCCTTTCGCCTTTCGCCTTTCGCCTTTCGCCTTTCACCTTTCGCCTTTCGCCTTTCGCCTTTTGCCTTTCGCCTTTCGCCCTTCGCCTTTCGTCTTTCGCATTTCGCCTTTAGCATTTTGAAATACGAATTTATAATTTCGAATTTTCCATTTCGCATTTTCAATTTCAACTTTTGTATATCATCTTTTGAATATCGTTTTTTCTTTTGCTTTAGGCATTTTAAATTTCTCCATTTTCATTTGAAAATCGTTTTTCCTTTTGCCTTAGGCATTTTGACTTTTGCCTCACGCCCTTCGCCTTTCGCTTATCGCCTTTCGCCTTTCGCCTTCCGCTTTTCGCCTTTCGCCTTTCGCCTTTCGCCTTTCGCCTTTCGCCTTTCGCCTTTCGCCTTTCGCCTTTCGCCTTTCGCCTTTCGCCTTTCGCCTTTCGCCTTTCGCCTTTCGCCTTTCGCCTTTCACCTTTCGCCTTTCGCCTTTCGCCTTTCGCCTTACGCCTTTCACCTTCCGTCTTTCGCCTTTCGCCTTTCGCCTTTCCCCTTTCGCCTTTCGCCTTTCGCATTTCGCCTTTCGCCTTTCGCCTTTCGCCTTTCGCCTTTCGCCTTTCGCCTTTCGCCTTTCGCCTTTCGCCTTTCGCCTTTCGCCTTTCGCCTTTCGCCTTTCGCCTTTCGCCTTTCGCCTTTCGCCTTTCGCCTTTCGCCTTTCGCCTTTCGCCTTTCGCCTCTCACCTTTCGCCTTTCGCCTTTCACCTTTCGCCTTTCGCCTTTCGCCTTTTGCATTTCGCCTTTCGCCTTTCGACTTTCGGCCTTCGCCTTTCGTCTTTCGCAATTAGCCTTTAGCATTTTGAAATACAAATTTATAATTTCGAATTTTCTATTTCGCATTTTCAATTTCAACTTTTGTATTTTATCTTTTGAATATCGTTTTTTCTTTTGCTTCAGGCATTTTAAATTTCTCCATTTTCATTTCATGTTTTGAAAATCGTTTTTCCTTTTGCCTTCCGCGTTTCGTCTTTCGCCTTTCGCCTTTCGCCTTTCACCTTTCGCCTTACGCCTTTCGCCTTTCGCCTTTCGCCTTTCGCCTTTCGCCTTTCGCCTTTCGCCTTTCGCCTTTCGCCTTTCGCCTTTCGCCTTTCGCCTTTCGCCTTTCACCTTCCGCCTTTCGCCTTTCGCCTTTCGCCTTTCGCCTTTCGCCTTTCGCCTTTCGCCTTTCGCCTTTCGCCGTACGCCTTTCACCTTCCGCCTTTCGCCTTTCGCCTTTCCCCTTTCGCCTTTCGCCTTTCGCCTTTCGCCTTTCGCCTTTCGCCTTTCGCCTTTCGCCTTTCGCATTTCGCCTTTCACCTTTCGCCTTTCGCCTTTCGCCTTTCGCCTTTCGCCTTACGCCTTTCACCTTCCGTCTTTCGCCTTTCGCCTTTCGCCTTTCCCCTTTCGCCTTTCGCCTTTCGCCTTTCGCCTTTCGCCTTTCGCCTTTCGCCTTTCGCCTTTCGCCTTTCGCCTTTCGCCTTTCGCCTTTCGCCTTTCGCCTTTCGCCTTTCGCCTTTCGCCTTTCGCCTCTCACCTTTCGCCTTTCGCATTTCACCTTTCGCCTTTCGCCTTTCGCCTTTTGCATTTCGCCTTTCGCCTTTCGACTTTCGGCCTTCGCCTTTCGTCTTTCGCAATTAGCCTTTAGCATTTTGAAATACAAATTTATAATTTCGAATTTTCTATTTCGCATTTTCAATTTCAACTTTTGTATTTTATCTTTTGAATATCGTTTTTTCTTTTGCTTCAGGCATTTTAAATTTCTCCATTTTCATTTCATGTTTTGAAAATCGTTTTTCCTTTTGCCTTCCGCGTTTCGTCTTCCGCCTTTCGCCTTTCGCCTTTCGCCTTTCGCCTTTCGCCTTTCGCCTTTCGCCTTTCGCCTTTCGCCTTTCGCCGTACGCCTTTCACCTTCCGCCTTTCGCCTTTCGCCTTTCCCCTTTCGCCTTTCGCCTTTCGCCTTTCGCCTTTCGCCTTTCGCCTTTCGCCTTTCGCCTTTCGCCTTTCGCCTTTCGCCTTTCGCCTTTCGCCTTTCGCCTTTCACCTTCCGCCTTTCGCCTTTCGCCTTTCACCTTCCGCCTTTCGCCTTTCGCCTTTCGCCTTTCGCCTTTCGCCTTTCGCCTTTCGCCGTACGCCTTTCACCTTCCGCCTTTCGCCTTTCGCCTTTCCCCTTTCGCCTTTCGCCTTTCGCCTTTCGCCTTTCGCCTTTCGCCTTTCGCCTTTCGCCTTTCGCATTTCGCCTTTCACCTTTCGCCTTTCGCCTTTCGCCTTTCGCCTTTCGCCGTTCGCCTCTCGCCCTTCACCTTTCGCCTTTCGCCTTTCGCCTTTCGCCTTTCGCCTTTCGCCTTTCGTATTTCGCCTTTCGCCGTTCGCCTTTCGCCTTTCACTTTTCGCCTTTCGCCTTTCAACTTTCGCCTTTCGCCTTTCGCCTTTCGCCTTTCGCCTTTCGCCTTTCGCCTTTCGCCTTTCACCTTTCGCCTTTCGCTTTTCACCTTCCGCCTTTCGCCTTTCGCCTTCCGCCTTTCGCCTTTCGCCTTTCGCCTTTCGCCTTTCGCCTTTCGCCTTTCGCCTTTCGCCTTTCGCCTTTCGCCTTTCGCCTTTCACCTTTCGCCTTTCGTCTTTCTCCTTTTGCCTTTCGCCTTTCGCCTTTCGACTTTCGCCCTTCGCCTTTCGTCTTTCGCCTTTCGCATTTCGCCTTTAGCATTTTGAAATACGAATTTATAATTTCGAATTTTCCATTTCGCATTTTCAATTTCAACTTTTGTATATCATCTTTTGAATATCGTTTTTTCTTTTGCTTTAGGCATTTTAAATTTCTCCATTTTCATTTGAAAATCGTTTTTCCTTTTGCCTTAGGCATTTTGACTTTTGCCTCACGCCCTTCGCCTTTCGCTTATCGCCTTTCGCCTTCGGCTTTTCGCCTTTCGCCTTTCGCCTTTCGCCTTTCGCCTTTCGCCTTTCGCCTTTCACCTTTCGCCTTTCGCCTTTCGCCTTTCGCCTTTCGCCTTTCGCCTTTCGCCTCTCGCCTTTCGCCTTTCGCCTTTCGCCTTTCGCCTTTCGCCTTTCGCCTTTCGCCTTTCGCCTTTCGCCTTTCGCCTTTCGCCTTTCGCCTCTCACCTTTCGCCTTTCGCCTTTCACCTTTCGCCTTTCGCCTTTCGCCTTTTGCATTTCGCCTTTCGCCTTTCGACTTTCGGCCTTCGCCTTTCGTCTTTCGCAATTAGCCTTTAGCATTTTGAAATACAAATTTATAATTTCGAATTTTCTATTTCGCATTTTCAATTTCAACTTTTGTATTTTATCTTTTGAATATCGTTTTTTCTTTTGCTTCAGGCATTTTAAATTTCTCCATTTTCATTTCATGTTTTGAAAATCGTTTTTCCTTTTGCCTTCCGCGTTTCGTCTTTCGCCTTTCGCCTTTCGCCTTTCACCTTTCGCCTTACGCCTTTCGCCTTTCGCCTTTCGCCTTTCGCCTTTCGCCTTTCGCCTTTCGCCTTTCGCCTTTCGCCTTTCGCCTTTCACCTTCCGCCTTTCGCCTTTCGCCTTTCGCCTTTCGCCTTTCGCCTTTCGCCTTTCGCCTTTCGCCTTTCGCCTTTCGCCTTTCGCCTTTCGCCTTTCGCCTTTCGCCTTTCGCCTTTCGCTTTTCGCCTTTCGCCTTTCGCCTTTCGCCTTTCGCCTTTCGCCTTTCGCCTTTCGCCTTACGCCTTTCGACTTTCGCCTTTCGACTTTCGCCTTTCGCCTTTCGCCTTTCGCCTTTCGCCTTTCGCCTTTCGCCTTTCGCCTTTCGCCTTTCGCCTTTCGCCTTTCGCCTTTCACCTTTCGCCTTTCGCCTTTCACCTTTAGCCTTTCGCCTTCCGCGTTTCGCCTTTCGCCTTTCGCCTTTCGCCTTTCGCCTTTCGCCTTTCGCCTTTCACCTTTCACCTTTCGCCTTACGCTTTTCGCCTTTCGCCTTTCGCCTTTCGCCTTTCGCCTTTCGCCTTTCGCCTTTCGCCTTTCGCCTTTCGCCTTTCGCCTTTCGCCTTTCGCCTTTCGCCTTTCGCCTTTCGCCTTTCGCCTTTCGCCTTTCACCTTCCGCCTTTCGCCTTACGCCCTTCGCCTTTCGCCTTTCGCCTTTCGCCTTTCGCCTTTCGCCTTTCGCCTTTCGCCTTTCGCCTTTCGCCTTTCGCCTTTCACTTTTCGCCTTTCGCCTTTCGCCTTACGCCTCTCGCCTTTCGACTTTCGCCTTTCGCCTTTCGCCTTTCGCCTTTCGCCTTTCGCCTTTCGCCTTTCGCCTTTCGATTTTCGCCTTTCGCCTTTCGCCTTTCGCCTTTCGCCTTTCGCCTTTCACCTTTCGCTTTTCGCCTTTCACCTTTCGCCTTTCGCCTTTCGCCTTTCGCCTTTCGCCTTTCGCCTTACGCCTTTCACCTTCCGTCTTTCGCCTTTCGCCTTTCGCCTTTCCCCTTTCGCCTTTCGCCTTTCGCCTTTCGGCTTTCGCCTTTCGCCTTTCGCCTTTCGCCTTTCGCCTTTCGCCTTTCGCCTTTCGCCTTTCGCCTTTCGCCTTTCGCCTTTCGCCTTTCGCCTTTCGCCTTTCGCCTTTCGCCTTTCACCTTTCGCCTTTCGCCTTTCACCTTTCGCCTTTCGCCTTTCGCCTTTTGCATTTCGCCTTTCGCCTTTCGACTTTCGCCCTTCGCCTTTCGTCTTTCGTCTTTCGCAATTAGCCTTTCGCATTTTGAAATACAAATTTATAATTTCGAATTTTCCATTTCGCATTTTCAATTTCAACTTTTGTATTTTATCTTTTGAATATCGTTTTTTCTTTTGCTTCAGGCATTTTAAATTTCTCCATTTTCATTTCATGTTTTGAAAATCGTTTTTCCTTTTGCCTTCCGCGTTTCGCCTTTCGCCTTTCGCCTTTCGCCTTTCGCCTTTCGCCTTTCGCCTTTCGCCTTTCGCCTTTCGCCTTTCGCCTTTCGCCTTTCCCCTTTCGCCTTTCGCCTTTCGCCTTACGCCTTTCGCCTTTCGACTTTCGCCTTTCGCCTTTCGCCTTTCGCCTTTCGCCTTTCGCCTTACGCCTGTCACCTTCCGCCTTTCGCCTTTCGCCTTTCCCCTTTCGCCTTTCGCCTTTCCCCTTTCGCCTTCCGCCTTTCGTCTTTCGCCTTTCGCCTTTCCCCTTTCGCCTTTCGCCTTTCGCCTTTCGGCTTTCGCCTTTCGCCTTTCGCCTTTCGACTTTCGCCTTTCGCCTTTCGCCTTTCGCCTTTCGCCTTTCGCCTTTCGCCTTTCGCCTTTCGCCTTTCACCTTTCGCCTTTCGCCTTTCGCCTTTTGCATTTCGCCTTTCGCCTTTCGACGTTCGCCCTTCGCCTTTCGTCTTTCGCTTTTCGCAATTCGCCTTTAGCATTTTGAAATACAAATTTATAATTTCGAATTTTCCATTTCGCATTTTCAATTTCAACTTTTGTATTTTATCTTTTGAATATCGTTTTTTCTTTTGCTTTAGGCATTTTAAATTTCTCCATTTTCATTTCATGTTTTGAAAATCATTTTTCCTTTTGCCTTCCGCTTTTCGCCTTTCGCCTTTCGCCTTTCGCGTTTCGCCTTTCGCCTTTCGCCTTTCGCATTTCGCCATTCGCCTTTCGCCTTTCGACAATCGCCCTTCGCCTTTCGTCTTTCGCCTTTCGCATTTCGCCTTTAGCCTTTTGAAATACGAATTTATAATTTCGAATTTTCCATTTCGCATTTTCAGTTTCAACTTTTGTATTTTATCTTTTGAATATCGTTTTTTCTTTTGCTTTAGGCATTTTAAATTTCTCCATTTTCATTTCATGTTTTGAAAATCATTTTTACTTTTGCCTTCCGCGTTTCGCCTTTCGCCTTTCGCCCTTCGCCTTTCGCCTTTCGCCTTTCGCCTTT
Organism: Dioctria rufipes; assembly: GCA_963924295.1. Lineage (NCBI taxonomy): Eukaryota > Metazoa > Arthropoda > Insecta > Diptera > Asilidae > Dioctria > Dioctria rufipes. The sequence goes on from CAWUPM010000909.1 coordinate 7,859, forward strand.
CGCCTTTCGCCTTTCGCCTTTCGCCTTTCGCCTTTCGCCTTTCGCCTTTCGCCTTTCGCCTTTCGCCTTACGCCTTTCGCCTTTCGACTTTCGCCTTTCGCCTTTCGCCTTTCGCCTTTCGGCTTTCGCCTTACGCCTGTCACCTTCCGCCTTTCGCCTTTCGCCTTTCCCCTTTCGCCTTTCGCCTTTCCCCTTTCGCCTTTCGCCTTTCACCTTTCCCCTTTCGCCTTTCGCCTTTCGCCTTTCGCCTTTCGCTTTCGCCTTTCGCCTTTCGCCTTTCGCCTTTCGCCTTTCGCCTTTCGCCTTTCGCCTTTCGCCTTTCGCCTTTCGCCTTTCGCCTTTCGCCTTTCGCCTTTCGCCTTTCGCCTTTCGCCTTTCGCCTTTCGCCTTTCGCCTTTCACCTTTCGCCTTTCGCCTTTCGCCTTTTGCATTTCGCCTTTCGCCTTTCGACTTTCGCCCTTCGCCTTTCGTCTTTCGCCTTTCGCAATTCGCCTTTAGCATTTTGATATACAAATTTATAATTTCGAATTTTCCATTTCGCATTTTCAATTTCAACTTTTGTATTTTATCTTTTGAATATCGTTTTTTCTTTTGCTTTAGGCATTTTAAATTTCTCCATTTTCATTTCATGTTTTGAAAATCATTTTTCCTTTTGCCTTCCGCTTTTCGCCTTTCGCCTTTCGCCTTTCGCCTTTCGCCTTTCGCCTTTCGCCTTTCACCTTTCGCCTTTCGCCTTTTGCATTTCGCCTTTCGCCTTTCGACTTTCGCCCTTCGCCTTTCGTCTTTCGCCTTTCGCAATTCGCCTTTAGCATTTTGAAATACAAATTTATAATTTCGAATTTTCCATTTCGCATTTTCAATTTCAACTTTTGTATTTTATCTTTTGAATATCGTTTTTTCTTTTGCTTCAGGCATTTTAAATTTCTCCATTTTCATTTCATGTTTTGAAAATCGTTTTTCCTTTTGCCTTCCGCGTTTCGCCTTTCGCCTTTCGCCTTTCGCCTTTCGCCTTTCGCCTTTCGGCTTTCGCCTTTCGCCTTTCGCCTTTCGCCTTTCGCCTTACGCCTTTCGCCTTTCGACTTTCGCCTTTCGCCTTTCGCCTTTCGCCTTTCGCCTTTCGGCTTTCGCCTTACGCCTGTCACCTTCCGCCTTTCGCCTTTCCCCATTCGCCTTTCGCCTTTCCCCTTTCGCCTTCCGCCTTTCGTCTTTCACCTTTCGCCTTTCCCCTTTCGCCTTTCGCCTTTCGCCTTTCGCCTTTCGCCTTTCGCCTTTCGCCTTTCGCCTTTCGCCTTTCGCCTTTCGCCTTTCACCTTTCGCCTTTCGCCTTTCACCTTCCGCCTTTCGCCTTTCGCCTTCCGCCTTTCGCCTTTCGCCTTTCGCCTTTCGCCTTTCGCCTTTCGCCTTTCGCCTTTCGCCTTTCGCCTTTCGCCTTTCGCCTTTCACCTTTCGCCTTTCGCCTTTCGCCTTTTGCCTTTCGCCTTTCGCCTTTCGACTTTCGCCCTTCGCCTTTCGTTTTTCGCCTTTCGCATTTCGCCTTTAGCATTTTGAAATACGAATTTATAATTTCGAATTTTCCATTTCGCATTTTCAATTTCAACTTTTGTATATCATCTTTTGAATATCGTTTTTTCTTTTGCTTTAGGCATTTTAAATTTCTCCATTTTCATTTGAAAATCGTTTTTCCTTTTGCCTTAGGCATTTTGACTTTTGCCTCACGCCCTTCGCCTTTCGCTTATCGCCTTTCGCCTTTCGCCTTCCGCTTTTCGCCTTTCGCCTTTCGCCTTTCGCCTTTCACCTTTCGCCTTTCGCCTTTCGCCTTTCGCCTTTCGCCTTTCGCCTTTCGCCTTTCGCCTTTCGCCTTTCGCCCTTCGCCTTTCGCCTTTCGCCTTTCGCCTTTCGCCTTTCGCCTTTCGCCTTTCGCCTTTCGCCTTTCGTCTTTCGGCTTTCGCCTTTCGCCTTTCGCCTTTCGCCTTACGCCTTTCGCCTTTCGACTTTCGCCTTTCGCCTTTCACCTTTCGCCTTTCGCCTTTCGGCTTTCGCCTTACGCCTGTCACCTTCCGCCTTTCGCCTTTCCCCATTCGCCTTTCGCCTTTCCCCTTTCGCCTTCCGCCTTTCGTCTTTCGCCTTTCGCCTTTCCCCTTTCGCCTTTCGCCTTTCGCCTTTCGCCTTTCGCCTTTCGCCTTTCGCCTTTCGCCTTTCACCTTCCGCGTTTCGCCTTTCGCCTTTCGCCTTTCGCCTTTCGCCTTTCGCCTTTCGCCTTTCGCCTTTCGCCTTTCGCCTTTCGGCTTTCGCCTTTCGCCTTTCGCCTTTCGCCTTTCGCCTTTCGCCTTACGCCTTTCGCCTTTCGACTTTCGCCTTTCGCCTTTCGCCTTTCGGCTTTCGTCTTACGCCTGTCACCTTCCGCCTTTCGCCTTTCCCCATTCGCCTTTCGCCTTTCCCCTTTCGCCTTCCGCCTTTCGTCTTTCGCCTTTCGCCTTTCCCCTTTCGCCTTTCGCCTTTCGCCTTTCGCCTTTCGCATTTCGCCTTTCGCCTTTCACCTTTCGCCTTTCGCCTTTCACCTTCCGCCTTTCGCCTTTCGCCTTCCGCCTTTCGCCTTTCGCCTTTCGCCTTTCGCCTTTCGCCTTTCGCCTTTCGCCTTTCGCCTTTCGCCTTTCGCCTTTCACCTTTCGCCTTTCGCCTTTCGCCTTTTGCCTTTCGCCTTTCGCCTTTCGACTTTCGCCCTTCGCCTTTCGTCTTTCGCCTTTCGCATTTCGCCTTTAGCATTTTGAAATACGAATTTATAATTTCGAATTTTCCATTTCGCATTTTCAATTTCAACTTTTGTATATCATCTTTTGAATATCGTTTTTTCTTTTGCTTTAGGCATTTTAAATTTCTCCATTTTCATTTGAAAATCGTTTTTCCTTTTGCCTTAGGCATTTTGACTTTTGCCTCACGCCCTTCGCCTTTCGCTTATCGCCTTTCGCCTTTCGCCTTCCGCTTTTCGCCTTTCGCCTTTCGCCTTTCGCCTTTCACCTTTCGCCTTTCGCCTTTCGCCTTTCGCCTTTCGCCTTTCGCCTTTCGCCTCCCGCATTTCGTCTTTCGCCTTTCGCCTTTCCCCTTTCGCCTTTCGCCTTTCGCCTTTCGCCTTTCGCCTTTCGCCTTTCGCCTTTCGCCTTTCGCCTTTCGCCTTTCGCCTTTCGCCTTTCGCCTTTCGCCTTTCGCCTTTCGCCTTTCGCCTTTCGCCTTTCGCCTTTCACCTTTCGCCTTTCGCCTTTCGCCTTTTGCATTTCGCCTTTCGCCTTTCGACTTTCTCCCTTCGCCTTTCGTCTTTCGCCTTTCGCAATTCGCCTTTAGCATTTTGAAATACAAATTTATAATTTCGAATTTTCCATTTCGCATTTTCAATTTCAACTTTTGTATTTTATCTTTTGAATATCGTTTTTTCTTTTGCTTCAGGCATTTTAAATTTCTCCATTTTCATTTCATGTTTTGAAAATCGTTTTTCCTTTTGCCTTCCGCGTTTCGCCTTTCGCCTTTCGCCTTTCACCTTTCGCCTTACGCCTTTCGCCTTTCGCCTTTCGCCTTTCGCCTTTCGCCTTTCGCCTTTCGCCTTCCGCGTTTCGCCTTTCGCCTTTCGCCTTTCACCTTTCGCCTTTCGCCTTTCGCCTTTCGCCTTTCGCCTTTCGCCTTTCGCCTTTCGCCTTTCGCCTTTCGCCTTTCGCCTTTCGCCTTTCGCCTTCCGCCTTTCGCCTTTCACCTTCCGCCTTTCGCCTTTCGCCTTTCGCCTTTCGCCTTTCGCCGTTCGCCTTTCGCCTTTCGCCTTTCGCCTTTCGCCTTTCGCCTTTCGCCTTTCGCCTTTCGCCTTTCGCCTTTCGCCTTTCGCCTTACGCCTTTCGCCTTTCGACTTTCGCCTTTCGCCTTTCGCTTTTCGCCTTTCGCCTTTCGCCTTTCGCCTTTCGCCTTTCGCCTTTCGCCTTTCGCCTTTCACCTTTCGCCTTTCGCCTTTCACCTTTCGCCTTTCGCCTTCCGCGTTTCACCTTTCGCCTTTCGCCTTTCGCCTTTCGCCTTTCACCTTTCACCTTTCGCCTTACGCCTTTCGCCTTTTGCATTTCGCCTTTCGCCTTTCGACTTTCGCCCTTCGCCTTTCGTCTTTCGTCTTTCGCAATTAGACTTTAGCATTTTGAAATACAAATTTATAATTTCGAATTTTCCATTTCGCATTTTCAATTTCAACTTTTGTATTTTATCTTTTGAATATCGTTTTTTCTTTTGCTTCAGGCATTTTAAATTTCTCCATTTTCATTTCACGTTTTGAAAATCGTTTTTCCTTTTGCCTTCCGCGTTTCGCCTTTCGCCTTTCGCCTTTCGCCTTTCGCCTTTCGCCTTTCGCCTTTCGCCTTTCGCCTTTCGCCTTTCGCCTTTCGGCTTTCGCCTTACGCCTGTCACCTTCCGCCTTTCGCCTTTCCCCTTTCGCCTTTCGCCTTTCGCCTTTTGCATTTCGCCTTTCGCCTTTCGACTTTCGCCCTTCGCCTTTCGTCTTTCGCCTTTCGCAATTCGCCTTTAGCATTTTGAAATACAAATTTATAATTTCGAATTTTCCATTTCGCATTTTCAATTTCAACTTTTGTATTTTATCTTTTGAATATCGTTTTTTCTTTTGCTTCAGGCATTTTAAATTTCTCCATTTTCATTTCATGTTTTGAAAATCGTTTTTCCTTTTGCCTTCCGCGTTTCGCCTTTCGCCTTTCGCCTTTCGCCTTTCGACTTTCGCCTTTCGCCTTTCGCCTTTCGCCTTTCGCCTTACGCCTGTCACCTTCCGCCTTTCGCCTTTCGCCTTTCCCCTTTCGCCTTTCGCCTTTCCCCTTTCGCCTTCCGCATTTCGTCTTTCGCCTTTCGCCTTTCCCCTTTCGCCTTTCGCCTTTCGCCTTTCGCCTTTCGCCTTTCGCCTTTCGCCTTTCGCCTTTCGCCTTTCGCCTTTCGCCTTTCGCCTTTCGCCTTTCGCCTTTCGCCTTTCGCCTTTCGCCTTTCGCCTTTCGCCTTTCGCCTTTCGCCTTTCACCTTTCGCCTTTCGCCTTTCGCCTTTTGCATTTCGCCTTTCGCCTTTCGACTTTCGCCCTTCGCCTTTCGTCTTTCGCCTTTCGCAATTCGCCTTTAGCATTTTGAAATACAAATTTATAATTTCGAATTTTCCATTTCGCATTTTCAATTTCAACTTTTGTATTTTATCTTTTGAATATCGTTTTTTCTTTTGCTTTAGGCATTTTAAATTTCTCCATTTTCATTTCATGTTTTGAAAATCATTTTTCCTTTTGCCTTCCGCTTTTCGCCTTTCGCCTTTCGCCTTTCGCCTTTCGCCTTTCGCCTTTCGCCTTTCGCATTTCGCCATTCGCCTTTCGACAATCGCCCTTCGCCTTTCGTCTTTCGCCTTTCGCATTTCGACTTTAGCCTTTTGAAATACGAATTTATATTTTCGAATTTTCCATTTCGCATTTTCAATTTCAACTTTTGTATTTTATCTTTTGAATATCGTTTTTTCTTTTGCTTTAGGCATTTTAAATTTCTCCATTTTTATTTCATGTTTTGAAAATCGTTTTTCCTTTTGCCTTAGGCATTTTGACTTTTGCCTCTCGCCCTTCACCTTTCGCCTTTCGCCTTCCGCCTTTCGCCTTTCGCCTTTCGCCTTTCGCCTTTCACTTTTCGCCTTTCGCCTTCCACCTTTCGCCTTTCGCCTTTCGCCTTGTTATGTACGTAAATTATACCTAAAAACATTCCTAAAAAAGGGTATACAAATATATATAATATATAAAAAAGTTTCATCCATAAAATTTTAACATAAGCTAACCATGCCTAAAACATGGTTAGCTTATCTATTGGATCAGTGAAGAAAATTACATCAGCAATTTTCTTCACATTCCATAAATTAAAACAAAATTATTCCCATGGTAAATTTTGCCTTCAGCAAAATTTGCCAGTAGAAATAATTACTTTAAAAAAATAAAGCAAAAGACAAATCGTACCTTCAGTACGATTTGTCGTGAAAATTATAATATGTATGTACGAACGTACATACATATCACAAAAAAAGCTTTCGCGATAAGAAATGCGCGCCGCGAGATTACATTATATGTATACGCGCGCCGCAATTTCAATCGACGGGACGGTGGCTGATGTTTATAAAAACATCAAATTTCATTTTTTCAAGCCACCGTCCAACGAAAAATATTCTGGACTTGTTTAATCAAGTCCAGAATAAATGAAAATTTTTCTCAGGGTAGAAATGCAACTATGCATTTTTTACCCTGACCGACGGCTCTTGATCGCGATTAAAGCGATCAAGAGCGCAGTCGAATTATAGCACCCGAGTTGAATTTTAAACTGGATTAGCGGCGGTTCGGCAGTAGAAATTTTAAAAAGTAGAATTGAAAAAAAAAATCTTCTACGAGCGAGTTGGATAAAATTGTTAAAAAAACGGCGGTTGGCGGTGGAATTTTTAAAAAACGAAGTCGGGTTGGATTTTGAACTTGGTAACGGGTCGGTCTCGGTTGTGGAATAATTTTGTTAGTAAAATACAAAAGTAAAAAAAAGAGAGTTGAATAACACGAAATTAGAACGTAACCAGAGTTGTAAAGAAAGTAAAGGAGAAGAATTAAATTAATCTGTAAAAGAAGAAAAAAATAAAATAAAAGTGGAAAACCAAGAAACAGTGTTTTTAAAATGACCCGAAAAAGGTTCTGTAAAAGAAGAAAAAAATAAAATAAACGTGGAAAAGAAATAAAAGTGTCTTTGGATAAAGCCCCTGCCAGAGTCCCGCCAAAGGTACGTAACAAAATTGGCGCAGCCGGTAGGATAGAGGAAGCCTACTTTAAACAAACAAAGTATAAGCGCTCGAAAACCCTCTATCCTACGAATCAAAAAGGAGTTGAAGACGGGATCGAATACTGGGCAAGACACCCTACCCTCCGCCTGAAGTTGAGTCTGGCTTCAGGAGTATTTCGATCTAGTCGGCTCCCAACGCTCGGGGTCGGACAGCTTTAACTGCCTCTGTTTGTAAAACACGCAGCCACCCCCTCATCAAAGCACAAAGTGCCAACGTGGGACAATAGCGGGCTTCATCCCAGCCCAGGATATCAGATGTTCACAACCAAAAGTGCTAAAGCTACACTTGAAGGAAGGAAGAATCCTCAACCGTCAATCTGCGATCCGGAGCTGAAAGGGACTTCGAAGTAGGCAACGCGCCCCCCTTTCAGCTTTTATCCAGGGGAATTTAAGTAGGCCACGGGCCCCCCCGGCAGCAAAAGAACTTCAATCACAAAAACCAGCGATCCTGAATTGAGAGGGACCTCGAAGAAGGCAATAAGCCCCCCTCTCAATTTGAACCAAGGGAATTAAGACGGCAGAAGCCCCCCTAGCTGCAAATTTCACATAGGGTGGTCCATGAGCGAGGAAAGCTCCCACCAAGAGACGCCGCAGGAAATATCATCATCCCTACCAACTCCACAACAAACTTCCTCGCCGGGCGACGCGCAGGAAATTCCGCCCCGGTGTCAAGGAGGCAACGAGGGAGCAACATCTGCAACAGAGGGTGCTAATCAAACACCCCCAACAAATTCAACAGCACCAGGAGTCACACTCAGGAGTGGGACAATCCTGACAGGTCCCCAGCAAGTAAGGTCTAATAATTTAAATTTAGAAAATTATTTAAAATATCTAGAGGGGAAAGTGCGAGACTCCTCCGAACTTTCTATTATACAGTGCGATTCTATCGATAAACAGCTCAAAAAGTCCCGTGAACGGCGGCTTGAGCAAATCGCGCAATTCAAAGAAAGTACGGAAAAATTTAAAGAAAGCTTAAAGCAGTTTGGAGAACTCTCGCACTCTCTCGAAACAGAAATTACAAATAATAGTGTAGAATTAAGAGAAGGTGCCATTGAAGACAGTGTCAGTGATTCCACCGTGAGTGAAATCATATTGAATTGGCTGGGCGACTCCCTTTTGGAAACCAGCGTAGAAGAAACTAGCTCCCCAAAAGTGTCAAACTTTAGCTTCAGAATCCCCAATATAAACATGGCAGATTACGCGAAAATCGCCAAACTGACTGCTCAGCTGGTTCCCCTATTCTCGGGAGAGCAGCACCCAAAATTGAGCCTTGAGCTCCAGACGTTCCTAGGATGCTGCAGGCAGGTAATCCAGTGCATTTCGGTGGATGAACTAACAGCATTTTTACAAATCTTTCCCACCAGACTTCGAGGCGAAGCTTACCAGCTTTTTGCCTCAAATATGCCCACTACTTTCAAAGAAGTAGAAGAACGGCTAAATCGCACATACCTGCCTAGAGAAACTTACCAGGAACTGGTAAATAAATTAATCACTACAAGGCAGTATCCTTTAGAGAATCTCACAGCCTTCACGGCACGAGTAAAACAAATGCTGGCACTCTGCAATGAAGCAGCAGAATCCAAATACGGAGCCACAGCAGCGCCAGCTGTTAAAACGCAGCTGGAAGATTTCGCGAAAAACGCACTAAAAACAGGAGTCAATAACCCGTATATATGCCAATATCTTCTGACCATGACCGACGGCACTGTGGATGATTTAATACAAAGAGCACTTGACATGGAACGTCTCCAGCAAAGTGCTCTATTCCTGCAACCTTCAGGGCAATTTCAGCCAAATGTGATGCAAAACCCGATACCCCATTCAATAAGTACAACAACACCAAATAACACACATTTTAACCAACTTAATTCATCAGCTAATCACAGCGTATTTACTCCCGGCATAATGCCATTCGCTCAAGTACCTCAGACCCTGCCAAACCCAAGCAGTCACATACCAACGTCACAGTTCACACAGGCAGGCACAGCATATATTAAACAGGAACCAAGATCGCCAAATAAAAATTATAATGTAAATAATAAAAATACTTATTTAAATAAAATCAGTTGTAGTTTTTGTAACTTAAGAGGCCATACATATGCTGATTGCCTCAAAAGGAAAAATACGCCTTATTGTGTGAACTGCAAAATGTATAACCATGACGTGCGTGACTGCAGAAGAAACAACAATAGTTTCCAGAGACCACACAATAATAGTGGACCACCAAATCAACGTCCTAGAGAGCCGCAAAACCCCAATAACAATTCCAGAGTCTATAACGTGCGTAAAAAGTGCGAATTTTGTGGTCGTTCTGGACATGCAGTAAATAACTGCCAACAAAAACATAAATGGGAAGCCCGGAGTCAGGGAAACGACGTACAGTCGACCCAAAACTCCCCGGCTCGACTATAAATCTCCCATCTAATAAATTAGGGTCTCCTCAGCAGCCCGATTCCAGTGTCGCTACAGTAAAACTTCCTTTAGACATAGGCCTGAACGGCCAAACTAAACTAGTAGTAGACACAGGCGCTGAGGTAAGCATAATAAAGAAAAGGTCATTAAAAGACCTCAAAGAAATTAACCACAATGAGGCATGTACACTTCAGACCCCATTTGGTACCGGAAAGACGCTGGGAAATTGCCAGGGAAACTTCGTTTTCAAAAACAAAATTCCCTGCAAGTTTCAAGTCGTAAAGAACTTGCCTGGCCTTTCCGATGATGGACTTCTAGGAAATGATTTCCTAGCAAAAAACTGCAACGTTGAGGGTCCTAATAAGGCACTAAGGTTCCCTCGCACGGAAACTAATCCAGACGAATTTGCTTTGCCATTAGAGTTTGAAACGGACAAGCTACATTCTGAAAAAGCAGTCGAAGTAAGAACACTTGCAGAAGAGGTAGAGTCTAAACAGGCTGAACTATCCACCTGCAGTGTCTTCAAGGCTTCTCAAACGAGAAAAGCTGGCTGCCAAGCTCCAAAAGGGCCCAAGGAATGTGAAAAAAGCTGTCTGGGCGAGCAAGAGACCGATGAAGGCAGGCAGCAATTGGTTACCTTTAAGGAACCAATCTGCATACCTGCGCGCTCTCAAATTGTGGCCCCAGTGCCGTTACAAACTCAAGAAGAAATGCTCTGTTTATCCCAAGAGATAAGCGATGGAGTCTTCTTGGCAAACAGTTTGCTGTCATCTGGAGAAGAATTAGTGCTGGTTAGTATTCTCAACGCTAACAGTCATCAAGTAGTCATACATAGCTTAAAGTTACAGCTATATCCCATAAACGACTACACCATAGTCCCATTAACGCACTCAAAAGATCACAAAAGAACACACATTCCATTACCAAATATGGAGGCAATATCAAACAACACAAGAGACGGAACCGAGTGTCTAAAGCCTGCCAAAAAGGTGCATATAGCTCTTCCGTCCAAAATCCCGAGGCATAAATTACTGTTAAACAAACAACGGCCATACAAGAACGGTAGCGAGTCGCTAAAGCCTATATTAAAGGTGCATATTACTCCACCGTCACACAGCACACAGAATGCTACATGGTCAAAAAGCAATAGCATTGACGTGCATGAGTATATCACACAACCTAAGGCAAAGACCACACAGGTGTACCAAACTCAGCCGTCAACAAAGCAGGAAGCAAGTACCCTGTTACATGCTAAATATAACAAAATAAAGCCTCATAAGGAATTAACTAAATTCAATCCAATTTCAGGACACAAATTTACAAGGAATAGTAAGTCAAACCAAGGTTCAGCTGAAAAATCAGCAATTTTACAACATGTACGATATCTATACCCGGATAATGAGACTCCGGACGACCCAAAACAATACCCGCGTATTTCTAGGCTAGAGCAAGAACTCAGCCTAGACCCTAATTTAACCGCGGAAGAAAAAATTTCGATATCAGAACTCTGCGAAGAGTATAACGATATCTTCTTCCTCAAAGGTAACAAACTCACCTATACAAATGCGATAACGCATAATATTCCGTTGGTGCAGGATCAAGCACCAATCAATCAAAAAATGTACCGCTTACCTGAAACACAGCGGAAAGTCATTAACGAGCAGCTAAAAGAAATGCTAGACAGCGGGATAGTTCAGTCTAGTAAAAGCCCTTGGAATTCACCTCTACTAGTTGTCCCCAAGAAAGCGGGACCTGACGGTGGAAAAAGGTGGCGCGTCGTTGTCGATTTTCGTAAATTAAACGAAAAGACAATTGGAGACGCATTCCCGCTACCCCGAATCGAGGATATTCTCGACCAACTAGGTCACGCAAGGTATTTCACCACACTCGATTTGGCCAACGGGTATCACCAAGTTCTTGTCGACAAAAAGGATCGACATAAAACTGCTTTCAGCACAAGTTATGGGCACTACGAGTTCAAGCGTATGCCATTCGGACTCAAAGGAGCCCCCGCCACATTTCAACGCCTAATGAATTTCGTCTTAACAGGCCTACAAGGCCTCGAATGTTTTGTCTACCTAGATGACATTGTCATCTATGGAAAAAATTTAAACGACCACAACGAAAAGTTGAGAAAAGTCTTCGACAAGTTGAGAGAGAACAACTTAAAACTGCAGCCAGAAAAGTGCCAGTTTCTAAGAAGAGAAGTTGTTTACCTAGGACATAAATGTTCTAGCGAAGGAGCCCTACCAGACCCAAGTAAGACGGCCTGCGTCCAAACATTTCCTGTTCCAAAAACAGTAAGGCAAGTTCAGTCATTTTTAGGACTTGCCAATTACTACAGGAAATTCATTCCAGACTTCTCCAAAATTGTACGTCCAATCACGAATTTACTCCGAAAGGATGTAAAGTTCACTTGGACAGAGAAATGCCAAGAAGCATTTCAAAGCATAAAAAATGCTTTAATTTCTCCACCACTTTTGATTTACCCCGATTTTACAAAACCTTTTAATCTTACTACGGACGCAAGTAACGAGGCTCTAGGAGCTGTTCTTTCTCAAGGAGAAGTCGGAAAGGACCAGCCCATTGCCTACGCAAGCCGCACATTAAACAAAGCCGAAAGAAATTACTCTACTATAGAGAAAGAGTTATTGGCTATTGTCTGGGCTACGAAGAATTTCAGGTGCTATCTTCAAGGCCGGAAATTCACGGTCTACACTGACCATAAACCTCTCAAAGGTGTCTTCAATGTGAAAGACCCTACTTCCCGTTTGGTGAGATTTCACCACAAATTATCTGAATTCGATTACAACATCGAATATAAACCGGGGAAGTACAACACTAATGCAGATGCACTAAGTCGCATCCCTCAAGCATCAAAGGACGACAGTTTAGGCAATACCTTAACGATAGAAGCCCTAGTCCACCACACGATGGACTCAGATGTGGAGGAAGACAACCCCACAAATAACAAAAAGAAAAAGAAATCCGCTCATTGTTTCGTCGTGACTCGAGCTCAGAAGCAAAAGGCTCAAGAGACAATAAATAGCTCCAGTGTGGAGACAGAAGAGCACACGAAAGCGGACCAAAACGAAATTCAACTCACAGAGGCGGTAACACTAAACCCAGCATCGCTTGAGCAAAAAGTAAGTACTGATAAGACACCCGAAGTTATTACGAGCCCCACGGAGATCCAAACAATCTTAAAAGATTATCACGATTCTCCATTTGGTGGCCATCAAGGTGTCATAAAAACTTACAAACGCATAAGACGCAAGTATTGGTGGAGACACATGCTTAGCGACATCAAGAAATACATAAAAAAATGCCCAAAGTGCCAGACGATGAAAGCTTCTCCACAATATAAAATGCCAATGGTTATCACGGACATCGCAGAACAACCGTTCGACAAAGTTGACCTCGATATTGTAGGTCCATTAGAAGAGACCACATCAGGAAACAAATATATCTTGACCTTCCAAGATAATTTAACAAAATTTGTCGACTGGTATGCCATACCTAATGCAGAAGCAGTCACAGTAGCGCAGGTTTTCTTTGATGAAATCGTTACGCGCTATCGCATACCCAAAAGAATACTCACCGATCAGGGAACAAATTTCCTGAGTGAATTATTCAAAAGAGTATGTAAGCTTCTAAAGGTAAAGAAGTTACAGACTTCGGCATACCACCCGCAGTCTAACGGAGCACTAGAGCGTGCCCACAGACCGCTGATTGAATACCTGCGAACAATCGTAGACGAAAATCCCAAAACATGGGACCAATTCCTACGAACCGCTGCATTCGTGTATAATAATAGTGTACACGAGGGTACTAAACTTACCCCAATGGACTGCCTATACGGCTTCACAGCGGATGTCCCATCAAATTTAAAACGGGATCCCGAACCCGTTTACAATCATGAGAGCTATTATCATATACTGAAGTATAAGCTCCAAAAATCATATGCCACGGCACGAAAGAACTTATTGGCAAGTAAACAGCGCTCAAAGGGGTACTACGATAAGACAGTACGGCCCCTAACTTTCCATGTAGGAGACAAGGTCCTCATCAAGAACGAAAGCAGAAAACATAAGCTTTCTCAAATCTGGGTAGGACCTTATCAGGTAATAGCAATCCCAAGTGATGTGAATACCACAATCAAAATTGGTAAGCGAATGGTGACGGTACATAATAATCGTTTAAAACCATATTTCGAATAAAAGCATGTTGAACAAAAATGAACCAGGTTGACTTGAAATTCCTACTTCAATGTCCATTAAACGTCATTTGAATACCTCCCCAGAAACATTTGCGGTGGAGTCACTCCACTGCCCAGTTTAAAACGGCACAATGCAAGTACAAATAAACTTAAAGAATTGTTTCCTTCCTCCGAATTGTCCACAGAAATGGCGCTAAAATTCATCGTATTTGCCCTCCTCATCCAATACACAACAGGAGAGATCGCTGGTAAACCCTATATAAGGACCCAACTAAATGGCTCGGGCATATTTTTCGAGGACCTAGGAAGCCTCATGGTATATCATGACACCTGGAATGTCCTCACCGAGATAGATTTGGACGAACTAGATACCCAGATAAAGCTAGCGGAATATGCAGAGCACTTGGTGCACAAACTGTGCATAAATATAACAGACCAAGGAGATCTGTGCAACGTGCAGCAGCTACACATTCACGCTATAATAGATAGCATACGAAAGCGCACGGAAACAATAAAGGAACTAGTACCAGGAAAACGCAAAACCAGATCTTTATTTGACGGAATAGGTGGTGCCATGCATTACTTATTCGGTACCATGGACAGCAATAACGAGAAAGAAATTTACAGCAGGTTAGAAGAAATTGAATCAAACGCACAAGCCCTAGCCGAGCTAGAGAAACAACAAATTAGTGTTGTAAAAACTACCTTGGAAAAGATTCAAAAACCGCTGGCTTTGCTAATGGATCGTCAACAAAAAATAGCACACCAGATAAACGATCTCCACCATGTGGCCGATGACCTAACTAGGAGGCAACTGAGACAAGAGATTATATCAAGCTTATTACTCCAAATCATCGCAGTCGAATATCGACAACAAGCCCTTCTGGATATAATAATGGCTAGTAGAACAAATCACATTCATCCACTGCTCCTATCCCCACAAAACTTGTTACAAATATATCGCAAGACGACTTCGAATTGTCCAAATGACCAAAATTGTCTATCTGTCCTATATCAGACAGCAGGAGCTCAATCACTCCTCATGCAGAACAAATTGGTGGTGAGAATTACTCTCCCAATTTTCAATCTGCCACAAATGAGGCTACAGCAAATTCGATGCTATCCTGTACCCAAGTTAGCAAATTATTCAGTAATTCCAGACCCTGGGTATTCATACATAGCTAATAGCGAAAAAACCCAGGAATTTCTTTTATTGAGAGGCGAGGACAGGAAAACTTTCAAGAAAATAACAAGTAATTTGGAAGAAAACACGTATGTAGGCCAGCTGACCACGCCTATAATCAAAGCGGCAACATCCAACGAATGTGCCATTAAATTACTATACAATCCTTTAAATGACGTGCCCAAATGTAGGACCAGAGTACAAGCTCCCCAAAAGGACATGTTGATTAAATTAAACAAGCCAAATGCGTGGCTATTTTCATTTATCACCTCCACGGTACTACATATCACATGTCCAGATCACTTTGTGATCTCGAAACTGGAAGGACAAGGGATATTAGAGATAACGCAACCATGTCAAGTGCAAATAAGTGACAAAGTGCTCAAATATGAAGGACAAAGTAAACGCCTGCTGAAAATATTTCAACCCAAACAATTCCCAAAATTTAATCAGTCCTTATTGAATTTGAGTCTAGCCGACATTTTACCAGAGCCTCAAAACCAAAACCAAGTTCCAATGGAAATTTTAACGGGAGACGATATCCATAAATCAATTTATACTGGCACGCATTCGTTGGAAGATATCCAACACAAATTAGACCAGTACAGTAAGAAGGTATCGAGTAGAAACTCCCATATCCTGTCAAAAACTTCGATATCATTGTCGAGCCTACTTGTTCTGGCCCTAATGATTATTATTGCAGTGAAATATCTACACCCTGTTGTCATCAAGATGAGACAACAGAGGACGCAACCACAAGGTAACCCCGAAATTTCATCAGAGGGAATTCCTTTAAAAGAACGAACTCCTGCGCCCCAACCCAGCTTAAGGCGAGCTAGAAGCCTCCCCAAAACCAAATCAGTCCAAATCGTTTAAAAATGGATCACGGACACTGTCAACATGGGCCACTTAATCAAGTAGAATTTATAGGAAAGGTAGACCTGGTAAAGTATTCAAAGAAAATCTATGTATATAGATAACAACCTATGTATATGAGATGATTTAAAAAAAAAAACTCAGCAATATATGCATATAACACATAGTATAATTAACTATAGAGCAAAATACACAATATCATAGAGCGTCATGGGCTAAATAGTTTTTAATTAGGCTAGATATAGGCTTTATATATATATATAATAAGGAAAATAAGTACGTAATAAACATAAAAACAAAAGTTTACCATGCTATTAAATATAAATATAAAACTAGAAAAGACTAAAAGAACTTGTACAAGCGTATATATAAAAGGTAAGCAGGCCGAAAAATAAAAAATAAACTGATAAACTTAGAAAGAAAGGCATAAAAAATAAATAAATTAAAACTAAAATTACTTCAAAGAAACCATAGAATTAAAGGAAAATGTCCTAGAATTAAATATAGATATAAAATAGGAAAATGAAAAAACATACAGTACCTACTCGAACAGTAGAAGTAACAAAAAAAAAAACAAACAATTAAAGATCAAGTACACAAAAAAAAAATGCATAGTACCACAAAATAAAATTAAAATGCATTAAAATTATAAACAAATTAGAATTAAAAATAAGTCAGAATTATGACCAGAATATGAGCTATAATAGTATAACTAAGAGAAAAATGCCTTAAAAGTATAAATAAATAATTAGAACATAAAAACAAAAATTTACCAGGCTACTGCAAATTAAAAGACATAAGTAGACGAATAGTACAATAAATAAAATAAATAAATAGCGTTAAAATGTCTAAACTAAACCGGAATAGCATAGAGCATCATATGCTAAATAGTTTTAATTAGGCTAGAAACAAAAAAAAACAACAACTCTCAACAACCAAAATTTTATAGAACCACAACCGAGAATATAAGGCATAACCGAGACCCGATCCGCCAAATTAGTACCAACCTAACCAGATCTAAAAGCAAAACAAATTCGAGAAAGAATAAAATAATAAAATTAAAGTAGCACTAATGATCTATAAGGTCGGTAACGTAAAATATACTAAATAAATTCGGAAATAATGAAACTCAAATCAAAAGTAATTAGCATATAACAAAAAAAAAAAGGGAAAATAAAATAATACAAATTAGTACAACGACAACTTCCCCTAAGAATTATTCCTCTTCAAAGAATAATTCTCTTTTTCTCAGGGGGAAGGATTGTTATGTACGTAAATTATACCTAAAAACATTCCTAAAAAAGGGTATACAAATATATATAATATATAAAAAAGTTTCATCCATAACATTTAAACATAAGCTAACCATGCCTAAAACATGGTTAGCTTATCTATTGGATCAGTGAAGAAAATTACATCAGCAATTTTCTTCACATTCCATAAATTAAAACAAAATTATTCCCATGGTAAATTTTGCCTTCAGCAAAATTTGCCAGTAGAAATAATTACTTTAAAAAAATAAAGCAAAAGACAAATCGTACCTTCAGTACGATTTGTCGTGAAAATTATAATATGTATGTACGAACGTACATACATATCACAAAAAAAGCTTTCGCGATAAGAAATGCGCGCCGCGAGATTACATTATATGTATACGCGCGCCGCAATTTCAATCGACGGGACGGTGGCTGATGTTTATAAAAACATCAAATTTCATTTTTTCAAGCCACCGTCCAACGAAAAATATTCTGGACTTGTTTAATCAAGTCCAGAATAAATGAAAATTTTTCTCAGGGTAGAAATGCAACTATGCATTTTTTACCCTGACCGACGGCTCTTGATCGCGATTAAAGCGATCAAGAGCGCAGTCGAATTATAGCACCCGAGTTGAATTTTAAACTGGATTAGGGGCGGTTCGGCAGTAGAAATTTTAAAAAGTAGAATTGAAAAAAAAAATCTTCTACGAGCGAGTTGGATAAAATTGTTAAAAAAACGGCGGTTGGCGGTGGAATTTTTAAAAAACGAAGTCGGGTTGGATTTTGAACTTGGTAACGGGTCGGTCTCGGTTGTGGAATAATTTTGTTAGTAAAATACAAAAGTAAAAAAAAGAGAGTTGAATAACACGAAATTAGAACGTAACCAGAGTTGTAAAGAAAGTAAAGGAGAAGAATTAAATTAATCTGTAAAAGAAGAAAAAAATAAAATAAAAGTGGAAAACCAAGAAACAGTGTTTTTAAAGTGACCCGAAAAAGGTTCTGTAAAAGAAGAAAAAAATAAAATAAACGTGGAAAAGAAATAAAAGTGTCTTTGGATAAAGCCCCTGCCAGAGTCCCGCCAAAGGTACGTAACAGCCTTTCGCCTTTCGCCTTTCGCCTTTCGCCTTTCACCTTTCTCCTTTCGCCTTTCGCCTTTTGCCTTTCGCCTTTCGCCTTTCGCCCTTCGCCTTTCGTCTTTCGCCTTTCGCATTTCGCCTTTAGCATTTTGAAATACGAATTTATAATTTCGAATTTTCCATTTCGCATTTTCAATTTCAACTTTTGTATATTATCTTTTGAATATCGTTTTTTCTTTTGCTTTAGGCATTTTAAATTTCTCCATTTTCATTTGAAAATCGTTTTTCCTTTTGCCTTAGGCATTTTGACTTTTGCCTCACGCCCTTCGCCTTTCGCCTATCGCCTTTCGCCTTTCACCTTCCGCCTTTCGCCTTTCGCCTTTCGCCTTTCGCCGTTCGCCTTTCGCCTTTCGCCTTTCGCCTTTCGCCTTTCGCCTTTCGCCTTTCGCCTTTCGCCTTTCGCCTTTCGCCTTTCGCCTTTCGCCTTTCGCCTTACGCCTTTCGCCTTTCGACTTTCGCCTTTCGCCTTTCGCTTTTCGCCTTTCGCCTTTCGCCTTTCGCCTTTCGCCTTTCGCCTTTCGCCTTTCGCCTTTCACCTTTCGCCTTTCGCCTTTCACCTTTCGCCTTTCGCCTTCCGCGTTTCGCCTTTCGCCTTTCGCCTTTCGCCTTTCGCCTTTCACCTTTCACCTTTCGCCTTACGCCTTTCGCCTTTCGCCTTTCGCCTTTCGCCTTTCGCCTTTCGCCTTTCGCCTTTCGCCTTTCGCCTTTCGCCTTTCGCCTTTCGCCTTTCGCCTTTCGCCTTTCGCCTTTCGCCTTTCACCTTCCGCCTTTCGCCCTTCGCCTTTCGCCTTTCGCCTTTCGCCTTTCGCCTTTCGCCTTTCGCCTTTCGCCTTTCGCCTTTCGCCTTTCGCCTTTCGCCTTTCGCCTTTCGCCTTTCGCCTTTCGCCTTTCGCCTTTCGCCTTTCGCCTTTCGCCTTTCGCCTTTCGCCTTTCGCCTTTCGCCTTACGCCTCTCGCCTTTCGACTTTCGCCTTTCGCCTTTCGCCTTTCGCCTTTCGCCTTTCGCCTTTCGCCTTTCGCCTTTCGCCTTTCGATTTTCGCCTTTCGCCTTTCGCCTTTCGCCTTTCGCCTTTCGCCTTTCGCCTTTCGCCTTACGCCTTTCGCCTTTCGACTTTCGCCTTTCGCCTTTCGCCTTTCGCCTTTCGCCTTTCGCCTTTCGCCTTTCGCCTTTCGCCTTTCGATTTTCGCCTTTCGCCTTTCGCCTTTCGCCTTTCGCCTTTCGCCTTTCACCTTTCGCTTTTCGCCTTTCACCTTTCGCCTTTCGCCTTTCGCCTTACGCCCTTCACCTTCCGTCTTTCGCCTTTCGCCTTTCCCCTTTCGCCTTTCGCCTTTCGCCTTTCGCCTTTCGCCTTTCGCCTTTCGCCTTTCGCCTTTCGCCTTTCGCCTTACGCCTTTCGCCTTTCGCCTTTCGCCTTTCGCCTTTCGCCTTTCGCCTTTCGCCTTTCGCCTTTCACCTTTCGCCTTTCGCCTTTCACCTTTCGCCTTTCGCCTTTCGCCTTTTGCATTTCGCCTTTCGCCTTTCGACTTTCGCCCTTCGCCTTTCGTCTTTCGTCTTTCGCAATTAGACTTTAGCATTTTGAAATACAAATTTATAATTTCGAATTTTCCATTTCGCATTTTCAATTTCAACTTTTGTATTTTATCTTTTGAATATCGTTTTTTCTTTTGCTTCAGGCATTTTAAATTTCTCCATTTTCATTTCATGTTTTGAAAATCGTTTTTCCTTTTGCCTTCCGCGTTTCGCCTTTCGCCTTTCGCCTTTCGCCTTTCGCCTTTCGCCTTTCGCCTTTCGCCTTTCGCCTTTCGCCTTTCGCCTTTCGCCTTTCGCCTTTCGCCTTTCGGCTTTCGCCTTACGCCTGTCACCTTCCGCCTTTCGCCTTTCGCCTTTCCCCTTTCGCCTTTCGCCTTTCGCCTTTTGCATTTCGCCTTTCGCCTTTCGACTTTCGCCCTTCGCCTTTCGTCTTTCGCCTTTCGCAATTCGCCTTTAGCATTTTGAAATACAAATTTATAATTTCGAATTTTCCATTTCGCATTTTCAATTTCAACTTTTGTATTTTATCTTTTGAATATCGTTTTTTCTTTTGCTTCAGGCATTTTAAATTTCTCCATTTTCATTTCATGTTTTGAAAATCGTTTTTCCTTTTGCCTTCCGCGTTTCGCCTTTCGCCTTTCGCCTTTCGCCTTTCGCCTTTCGACTTTCGCCTTTCGCCTTTCGCCTTTCGCCTTTCGCCTTTCGCCTTTCGCCTTTCGCCTTTCGCCTTTCGCCTTTCGCCTTTCGCCTTTCGCCTTTCGCCTTTCGCCTTTCACCTTCCGCCTTTCGCCCTTCGCCTTTCGCCTTTCGCCTTTCGCCTTTCGCCTTTCGCCTTTCGCCTTTCGCCTTTCGCCTTTCGCCTTTCGCCTTTCGCCTTTCGCCTTTCGCCTTTCGCCTTTCGCCTTTCGCCTTTCGCCTTTCGCCTTTCGCCTTTCGCCTTTCGCCTTTCGCCTTACGCCTCTCGCCTTTCGACTTTCGCCTTTCGCCTTTCGCCTTTCGCCTTTCGCCTTTCGCCTTTCGCCTTTCGCCTTTCGATTTTCGCCTTTCGCCTTTCGCCTTTCGCCTTTCGCCTTTCGCCTTTCACCTTTCGCTTTTCGCCTTTCACCTTTCGCCTTTCGCCTTTCGCCTTTCGCCTTACGCCCTTCACCTTCCGTCTTTCGCCTTTCGCCTTTCCCCTTTCGCCTTTCGCCTTTCGCCTTTCGCCTTTCGCCTTTCGCCTTTCGCCTTTCGCCTTTCGCCTTTCGCCTTACGCCTTTCGCCTTTCGCCTTTCGCCTTTCGCCTTTCGCCTTTCGCCTTTCGCCTTTCGCCTTTCGCCTTTCGCCTTTCGCCTTTCGCCTTTCGCCTTTCGCCTTTCGCCTTTCGCCTTTCGCCTTTCGCCTTTCGCCTTTCACCTTCCGCCTTTCGCCTTTCGCCTTTCGCCTTTCGCCTTTCGCCTTTCGCCTTTCGCCTTTCGCCTTTCGCCTTTCGCCTTTCGCCTTTCGCCTTTCGCCTTTCGCCTTTCACCTTCCGCCTTTCGCCCTTCGCCTTTCGCCTTTCGCCTTTCGCCTTTCGCCTTTCGCCTTTCGCCTTTCGCCTTTCGCCTTTCGCCTTTCGCCTTTCGCCTTTCGCCTTTCGCCTTTCGCCTTTCGCCTTTCGCCTTTCGCCTTTCGCCTTTCGCCTTTCGCCTTTCGCCTTACGCCTCTCGCCTTTCGACTTTCGCCTTTCGCCTTTCGCCTTTCGCCTTTCGCCTTTCGCCTTTCGCCTTTCGCCTTTCGCCTTTCGCCTTTCGATTTTCGCCTTTCGCCTTTCGCCTTTCGCCTTTCGCCTTTCGCCTTTCACCTTTCGCTTTTCGCCTTTCACCTTTCGCCTTTCGCCTTTCGCCTTTCGCCTTACGCCCTTCACCTTCCGTCTTTCGCCTTTCGCCTTTCCCCTTTCGCCTTTCGCCTTTCGCCTTTCGCCTTTCGCCTTTCGCCTTTCGCCTTTCGCCTTTCGCCTTTCGCCTTTCGCCTTTCACCTTTCGCCTTTCGCCTTTCGCCTTTAGCATTTCGCCTTTCGCCTTTCGACTTTCGCCCTTCGCCTTTCGTCTTTCGCCTTTCGCAATTCGCCTTTAGCATTTTGAAATACAAATTTATAATTTCGAATTTTCCATTTAGCATTTTCAATTTCAACTTTTGTATTTTATCTTTTGAATATCGTTTTTTCTTTTGCTTTAGGCATTTTAAATTTCTCCATTTTCATTTCATGTTTTGAAAATCATTTTTCCTTTTGCCTTCCGCTTTTCGCCTTTCGCCTTTCGCCTTTCGCCTTTCGCATTTCGCCATTCGCCTTTCGTCTTTCGACAATCGCCCTTCGCCTTTCGTCTTTCGTCTTTCGCAATTAGACTTTAGCATTTTGAAATACAAATTTATAATTTCGAATTTTCCATTTCGCATTTTCAATTTCAACTTTTGTATTTTATCTTTTGAATATCGTTTTTTCTTTTGCTTCAGGCATTTTAAATTTCTCCATTTTCATTTCATGTTTTGAAAATCGTTTTTCCTTTTGCCTTCCGCGTTTCGCCTTTCGCCTTTCGCCTTTCGCCTTTCGCCTTTCGCCTTTCGCCTTTCGCCTTTCGCCTTTCGCCTTTCGCCTTTCGCCTTTCGCCTTTCGCCTTTCGCCTTTCGCCTTTCGGCTTTCGCCTTACGCCTGTCACCTTCCGCCTTTCGCCTTTCGCCTTTCCCCTTTCGCCTTTCGCCTTTCGCCTTTTGCATTTCGCCTTTCGCCTTTCGACTTTCGCCCTTCGCCTTTCGTCTTTCGCCTTTCGCAATTCGCCTTTAGCATTTTGAAATACAAATTTATAATTTCGAATTTTCCATTTCGCATTTTCAATTTCAACTTTTGTATTTTATCTTTTGAATATCGTTTTTTCTTTTGCTTCAGGCATTTTAAATTTCTCCATTTTCATTTCATGTTTTGAAAATCGTTTTTCCTTTTGCCTTCCGCGTTTCGCCTTTCGCCTTTCGCCTTTCGCCTTTCGCCTTTCGCCTTTCGACTTTCGCCTTTCGCCTTTCGCCTTTCGCCTTTCGGCTTTCGCCTTACGCCTGTCACCTTCCGCCTTTCGCCTTTCGCCTTTCCCCTTTCGCCTTTCGCCTTTCCCCTTTCGCCTTCCGCATTTCGTCTTCCGCATTTCGTCTTTCGCCTTTCCCCTTTCGCCTTTCGCCTTTCGCCTTTCGCCTTTCGCCTTTCGCCTTTCGCCTTTCGCCTTTCGCCTTTCGCCTTTCGCCTTTCGCCTTTCGCCTTTCGCCTTTCGCCTTTCGCCTTTCGCCTTTCGCCTTTCGCCTTTCGCCTTTCACCTTTCGCCTTTCGCCTTTCGCCTTTTGCATTTCGCCTTTCGCCTTTCGACTTTCGCCCTTCGCCTTTCGTCTTTCGCCTTTCGCAATTCGCCTTTAGCATTTTGAAATACAAATTTATAATTTCGAATTTTCCATTTCGCATTTTCAATTTCAACTTTTGTATTTTATCTTTTGAATATCGTTTTTTCTTTTGCTTTAGGCATTTTAAATTTCTCCATTTTCATTTCATGTTTTGAAAATCATTTTTCCTTTTGCCTTCCGCTTTTCGCCTTTCGCCTTTCGCCTTTCGCCTTTCGCATTTCGCCATTCGCCTTTCGACAATCGCCCTTCGCCTTTCGTCTTTCGCCTTTCGCATTTCGACTTTAGCCTTTTGAAATACGAATTTATAATTTCGAATTTTCCATTTCGCATTTTCAATTTCAACTTTTGTATTTTATCTTTTGAATATCGTTTTTTCTTTTGCTTTAGGCATTTTAAATTTCTCCATTTTTATTTCATGTTTTGAAAATCGTTTTTCCTTTTGCCTTAGGCATTTTGACTTTTGCCTCTCGCCCTTCACCTTTCGCCTTTCGCCTTCCGCCTTTCGCCTTTCGCCTTTCACTTTTCGCCTTTCGCCTTTCGCCTTCCACCTTTCGCCTTTCGCCTTTCGCCTTTCGCCTTTCGCCTTTCGCCTTTCGCCTTTCGCCTTTCACCTTTCTCCTTTCGCCTTTCGCCTTTTGCCTTTCGCCTTTCGCCTTTCGCCCTTCGCCTTTCGTCCTTCGCCTTTCGCATTTCGCCTTTAGCATTTTGAAATACGAATTTATAATTTCGAATTTTCCATTTCGCATTTTCAATTTCAACTTTTGTATATTATCTTTTGAATATCGTTTTTTCTTTTGCTTTAGGCATTTTAAATTTCTCCATTTTCATCTGAAAATCGTTTTTCCTTTTGCCTTAGGCATTTTGACTTTTGCCTCACGCCCTTCGCCTTTCGCCTATCGCCTTTCGCCTTTCGCCTTCCGCTTTTCGCCTTTCGCCTTTCGCCTTTCACCTTTCGCCTTTCGCCTTTCGCCTTTCGCCTTTCGCCTTTCGTCTTTCGCCTTTCGCCTTTCGCCTTTCGCCTTTCGCCTTTCGCCTTTCGCCTTTCGCCTTTCGCCTTTCGCCTTTCGCCTTTCGCCTTTCGCCTTCGCCTTTCGCCTTTCGCCTTTCGCCTTTCGCCTTTCGACTTTCGCCTTTCGCCTTTCGCCTTTCACCTTTCGCCTTTCGCCTTTCACCTTTCGCCTTTCGCCTTTCGCCTTTTGCATTTCGCCTTTCGCCTTTCGATTTTCGCCCTTCGCCTTTCGTCTTTCGCCTTTCGACTTTCGCCTTTCGCCTTTCGCCTTTCGCCTTTCGCCTTTCGCCTTTCGCCTTTCGCCTTTCGCCTTTCGCCTTTCGCCTTTTGTCTTCCGCTTTTCGCCTTTCGCCTTTCGCCTTTCGCCTTTCGCCTTTCGCCTTTCGCCTTTCGCCTTTCGCCTTTCGCCTTTCGCCTTTCGCCTTTCGCCTTTCGCCTTTCGCCTTTCGCCTTTCGCCTTTCGCCTTTCGCCTTTCGCCTTTCGCCTTACGCCTTTCACCTTCCGCCTTTCGCCTTTCGCCTTTCGCCTTTTCCCTTTCGTCTTTCGCCTTTCCCCTTTCGCCTTCCGCCTTCCGAATTTCGCCTTTCGCCTTTCGCCTTTCCCCTTTCGCCTTTCCCCTTTTGCCTTTCGCCTTTCGCCTTTCGCCTTTCTCCTTTCGCCTTTCGCCTTTCGCCTTTCGCCTTTCGCCTTTCGCCTTTCGCCTTTCGCCTTTCGCCTTTCGCCTTTCGCCTTTCGCCTTTCGCCTTTCGCCTTTCGCCTTTCGCCTCTCACCTTCCGCCTTTCGCCTTTCGCCTTTCGCCTTTCGCCTTTCGCCTTTCGCCTTTCGCCTTTCGCCTTTCGCCTTTCGCCTTTCGCCTTTCGCCTTTCGCCTTTCGCCTTTCGCCTTCCGCCTTTCGCCTTTCGCCTTTCGCCTTACGCCTTTCGCCTTTCGCCTTTCGCCTTTCACCTTTCGCCTTTCGCCTTTCACCTTTCGCCTTTCGCCTTTCGCCTTTCGCCTTTCGCCTTTTGCATTTCGCCTTTCGCCTTTCTACTTTCGCCCTTCGCCTTTCGTCTTTCGCCTTTCGCAATTCGCCTTTAGCATTTTGAAATACAAATTTATAATTTCGAATTTTCCATTTCGCATTTTCAATTTCAACTTTTGTATTTTATCTTTTGAATATCGTTTTTTCTTTTGCTTTAGGCATTTTAAATTTCTCCATTTTCATTTCATGTTTTGAAAATCATTTTTCCTTTTGTCTTCCGCTTTTCGCCTTTCGCCTTTCGCCTTTCGCCTTTCGCCTTTCGCCTTTCGCCTTTCGCCTTTCGCTTTTTGCCTTTCGCCTTTCGCCTTTCGCCTTTCGCCTTTCGCCTTTCGCCTTTCGCCTTTCGCCTTTCGCCTTACGCCTGTCACCTTCCGCCTTTCGCCTTTCGCCTTTCCCCTTTCGCCTTTCGCCTTTCCCCTTTCGCCTTCCGCCTTTCGCCTTTCGCCTTTCGCCTTTCCCCTTTCGCCTTTCGCCTTTCGCTTTTCGCCTTTCGCCTTTCGCCTTTCGCCTTTCGCCTTTCGCCTTTCGCCTTTCGCCTTTCGCCTTTCGCCTTTCGCCTTTCGCCTTCCGCCTTTCGCTTTTCGCCTTTCGCCTTTCGCCTTACGCCTTTCGCCTTTCGCCTTTCGCCTTTCGCCTTTCGCCTTTCGCCTTTCGCCTTTCACCTTTCGCCTTTCGCCTTTCACCTTTCGCCTTTCGCCTTTCGCCTTTCGCCTTTCGCCTTTCGCCTTTCGCCTTTCGCCTTTCGCCTTTCGCCTTTCGCCTTTCGCCTTTCGCCTTTCGCCTTTCGCCTTTCGCCTTTCGCCTTCCGCCTTTCGCCTTTCGCCTTTCGCCTTTCGCCTTTCGCCTTTCGCCTTTCGCCTTTCAGCTTTCGCCTCTCGCGTTTCGCCTTTCACCTTCCGCCTTTCGCCTTTCGCCTTTCGCCTTTCGCCTTTCGCCTTTCGCCTTTCGCCTTTCGCCTTTCGCCTTTCGCCTTTCGCCTTTCACTTTTCGCCTTTCGCCTTTCAACTTTCGCCTTTCGCCTTTCGCCTTTCGCCTTTCGCCTTTCGCCTTTCGCCTTTCGCCTTTCGCCTTTCGCCTTTCGCCTTTCGCCTTTCGCCTTTCACCTTTCGCCTTTCGCCTTTCGCCTTTCACCTTCCGCCTTTCGCCTTTCGCCTTTCGCCTTTCGCCTTTCGCCTTTCGCCTTTCGCCTTTCGCCTTTCGCCTTTCGCCTTTCGCCTTTCGCCTTTCGCCTTTCGCCTTTCGCCTTTCGCCTTTCACTTTTCGCCTTTCGCCTTTCAACTTTCGCCTTTCGCCTTTCGCCTTTCACCTTTCGCCTTTCGCCTTTCACCTTTCGCCTTTCGCCTTTCGCCTTTCACCTTCCGCCTTTCGCCTTTCGCCTTTCGCCTTTCGCCTTTCGCCTTTCGCCTTTCGCCTTTCGCCTTTCGCCTTCCGCCTTTCGCCTTTCGCCTTTCGCCTTTCGCCTTTCGCCTTTCGCCTTTCGCCTTTCGCCTTTCCCCTTTCGCCTTTCGCCTTTCGCCTTCCGCCTTTCGCCTTTCGCCTTTCGCCTTTCGCCTTTCGCCTTTCGCCTTTCGCCTTTCGCCTTTCGCCTTTCGCCTTTCGCCTTTCGCCTTTCGCCTTTCGCCTTTCGCCTTTCGCCTTTCGCCTTTCGCCTTTCGCCTTTCGCCTTTCGCCTTTCGCCTTTTGAATTTCGCCTTTCGCCTTTCTACTTTCGCCCTTCGCCTTTCGTCTTTCGCCTTTCGCAATTCGCCTTTAGCATTTTGAAATACAAATTTATAATTTCGAATTTTCCATTTCGCATTTACAATTTCAACTTTTGTATTTTATCTTTTGAATATCGTTTTTTCTTTTGCTTTAGGCATTTTAAATTTCTCCATTTTCATTTCATGTTTTGAAAATCATTTTTCCTTTTGTCTTCCGCTTTTCGCCTTTCGCCTTTCGCCTTTCGCCTTTAGCCTTTCGCCTTTCGCCTTTCGCCTTTCGCCTTTCGCCTTTCGTCTTTCGCTTTTTGCCTTTCGCCTTTCGCCTTTCGCCTTTCGCCTTTCGCCTTTCGCCTTTCGCCTTTCGCCTTTCGCCTTACGCCTGTCACCTTCCGCCTTTCGCCTTTCCCCTTTCGCCTTTCGCCTTTCCCCTTTCGCCTTCCGCCTTTCGCCTTTCGCCTTTCGCCTTTCCCCTTTCGCCTTTCGCCTTTCGCCTTTCGCTTTTCGCCTTTCGCCTTTCGCCTTTCGCCTTTCGCCTTTCGCCTTTCGCCTTTCGCCTTTCGCCTTTCGCCTTTCGCCTTCCGCCTTTCGCCTTTCGCCTTTCGCCTTTCGCCTTACGCCTTTCGCCTTTCGCCTTTCGCCTTTCGCCTTTCGCCTTTCGCCTTTCGCCTTTCACCTTTCGCCTTTCGCCTTTCACCTTTCGCCTTTCGCCTTTCGCCTTTCGCCTTTCGCCTTTCGCCTTTCGCCTTTCGCCTTTCGTCTTTTGCATTTCGCCTTTCGCCTTTCGACTTTCACCTTTCGTCTTTCGCCTTTCGCATTTCGCCTTTAGCCTTTTGAAATACGAATTTATAATTTCGTATTTTCCATTTCGCATTTTCAATTTCAACTTTTGTATTTTATCTTTTGAATATCGTTTTTTCTTTTGCTTTAGGCTTTTTAAATTTCTCCATTTTTATTTCATGTTTTGAAAATCGTTTTTCCTTTTGCCTTAGGCATTTTGACTTTTGCCTCTCGCCCTTCACCTTTCGCCTTTCGCCTTTCGCCTTTCGCCTTTCGCCTTTCACTTTTCGCCTTTCGCCTTTCACCTTTCGCCTTTCGCGTTTCGCCTTTCACCTTCCGCCTTTCGCCTTTCGCCTTTCGCCTTTCGCCTTTCGCCTTTCGCCTTTCGCCTTTCGCCTTTCGCCTTTCGCCTTTCGCCTTTCGCCTTTCGCCTTTCGCCTTTCACTTTTCGCCTTTCGCCTTTCAACTTTCGCCTTTCGCCTTTCGCCTTTCGCCTTTCGCCTTTCGCCTTTCGCCTTTCGCCTTTCGCCTTTCGCCTTTCGCCTTCCGCCTTTCGCCTTTCGCCTTTCGCCTTTCGCCTTTCGCCTTTCGCCTTTCAGCTTTCGCCTTTCGCGTTTCGCCTTTCACCTTCCGCCTTTCGCCTTTCGCCTTTCGCCTTTCGCCTTTCGCCTTTCGCCTTTCGCCTTTCGCCTTTCGCCTTTCGCCTTTCGCCTTTCGCCTTTCGCCTTTCGCCTTTCGCCTTTCGCCTTTCACCTTTCGCCTTTCGCCTTTCGCCTTTCACCTTCCGCATTTCGCCTTTCGCCTTTCGCCTTTCGCCTTTCGCCTTTCGCCTTTCGCCTTTCGCCTTTCGCCTTTCGCCTTTCGCCTTTCGCCTTTCGCCTTTCGCCTTTTGCCTTTCACTTTTCGCCTTTCGCCTTTCAACTTTCGCCTTTCGCCTTTCGCCTTTCGCCTTTCGCCTTTCGCCTTTCGCCTTTCACCTTTCGCCTTTCGCCTTTCACCTTCCGCCTTTCGCCTTTCGCCTTTCGCCTTTCGCCTTTCGCCTTTCGCCTTTCGCCTTTCGCCTTTCGCCTTTCGCCTTTCGCCTTTCGCCTTTCGCCTTTCGCCTTTCGCCTTTCGCCTTTCGCCTTCCGCCTTTCGCCTTTCGCCTTTCGCCTTTCGCCTTTCGCCTTTCGCCTTTCGCCTTTCCCCTTTCGCCTTTCGCCTTTCGCCTTCCGCCTTTCGCCTTTCGCCTTTCGCCTTTCGCCTTTCGCCTTTCGCCTTTCGCCTTTCGCCTTTCGCCTTTCGCCTTTCGCCTTTCGCCTTTCGCCTTTCGCCTTTCGCCTTTCGCCTTTCGCCTTTCGCCTTTCACTTTTCGCCTTTCGCCTTTCAACTTTCGCCTTTCGCCTTTCGCCTTTCGCCTTTCGCCTTTCGCCTTTCGCCTTTCGCCTTTCGCCTTTCGCCTTTCGCCTTTCGCCTTTCGCCTTTCGCCTTTCGCCTTTCGCCTTTCGCCTTTCACCTTTCGCCTTTCGCCTTTCGCCTTTCACCTTCCGCATTTCGCCTTTCGCCTTTCGCCTTTCGCCTTTCGCCTTTCGCCTTTCGCCTTTCGCCTTTCGCCTTTCGCCTTTCGCCTTTCGCCTTTCGCCTTTCGCCTTTCGCCTTTCGCCTTTCACTTTTCGCCTTTCGCCTTTCAACTTTCGCCTTTCGCCTTTCGCCTTTCGCCTTTCGCCTTTCGCCTTTCGCCTTTCACCTTTCGCCTTTCGCCTTTCGCCTTTCACCTTCCGCCTTTCGCCTTTCGCCTTTCGCCTTTCGCCTTTCGCCTTTCGCCTTTCGCCTTTCGCCTTTCGCCTTTCGCCTTTCGCCTTTCGCCTTTCGCCTTCCGCCTTTCGCCTTTCGCCTTTCGCCTTTCGCCTTTCGCCTTTCGCCTTTCGCCTTTCGCCTTTCCCCTTTCGCCTTTCGCCTTTCGCCTTCCGCCTTTCGCCTTTCGCCTTTCGCCTTTCGCCTTTCGCCTTTCGCCTTTCGCCTTTCGCCTTTCGCCTTTCGCCTTTCGCCTTTCGCCTTTCGCCTTTCGCCTTTCGCCTTTCGCCTTTCGCCTTTCGCCTTTCGCCTTTCGCCTTTCGCCTTTCGCCTTTCACCTTTCGCCTTTCGCCTTTCGCCTTTCACCTTCCGCATTTCGCCTTTCGCCTTTCGCCTTTCGCCTTTCGCCTTTCGCCTTTCGCCTTTCGCCTTTCGCCTTTCGCCTTTCGCCTTTCGCCTTTCGCCTTTCGCCTTTCGCCTTTCGCCTTTCACTTTTCGCCTTTCGCCTTTCAACTTTCGCCTTTCGCCTTTCGCCTTTCGCCTTTCGCCTTTCGCCTTTCGCCTTTCACCTTTCGCCTTTCGCCTTTCGCCTTTCACCTTCCGCCTTTCGCCTTTCGCCTTTCGTCTTTCGCCTTTCGCCTTTCGCCTTTCGCCTTTCGCCTTTCGCCTTTCGCCTTTCGCCTTTCGCCTTTCGCCTTTCGCCTTCCGCCTTTCGCCTTTCGCCTTTCGCCTTTCGCCTTTCGCCTTTCGCCTTTCGCCTTTCGCCTTTCGCCTTTCCCCTTTCGCCTTTCGCCTTTCGCCTTCCGCCTTTCGCCTTTCGCCTTTCGCCTTTCGCCTTTCGCCTTTCGCCTTTCGCCTTTCGCCTTTCCCCTTTCGCCTTTCGCCTTTCGCCTTCCGCCTTTCGCCTTTCGCCTTTCGCCTTTCGCCTTTCGCCTTTCGCCTTTCGCCTTTCGCCTTTCGCCTTTCGCCTTTCGCCTATCGCCTTTCGCCTTTCGCCTTTCACCTTCCGCCTTTCGCCTTTCGCCTTTCGCCTTTCGCCTTTCGCCTTTCGCCTTTCGCTTTTCGCCTTTCGCCTTCCGCCTTTCGCCTTTCGCCTTTCGCCTTTCCCCTTTCGCCTTTCGCCTTTCCCCTTTCGCCTTCCGCCTTTCGCCTTTCGCCTTTCACCTTCCGCCTTTCGCCTTTCGCCTTTCGCCTTTCGCCTTTCGCCTTTCGCCTTTCGCCTTTCGCCTTTCGCCTTTCGCCTTTCGCCTTTCGCCTTTCGCTTTTCGCCTTTCGCCTTCCGCCTTTCGCCTTTCGCCTTTCGCCTTTCGCCTTTCGTTTTTCGCCTTTCGCCTTCCGCCTTTCGCCTTTCGCCTTTCCCCTTTCGCCTTTCGCCTTTCCCCTTTCGCCTTCCGCCTTTCGCCTTTCGCCTTCCGCCTTTCGCCTTTCGCCTTTCGCCTTTCGCCTTTCGCCTTTCGCCTTCGCCTTTCGCCTTTCGCCTTTCGCCTTTCGCCTTTCGACTTTCGCCTTTCGCCTTTCGCCTTTCACCTTTCGCCTTTCGCCTTTCACCTTTCGCCTTTCGCCTTTCGCCTTTTGCATTTCGCCTTTCGCCTTTCGATTTTCGCCCTTCGCCTTTCGTCTTTCGCCTTTCGACTTTCGCCTTTCGCCTTTCGCCTTTCGCCTTTTGCCTTTCGCCTTTCGCCTTTTGTCTTCCGCTTTTCGCCTTTCGCCTTTCGCCTTTCGCCTTTCGCCTTTCGCCTTTCGCCTTTCGCCTTTCGCCTTTCGCCTTTCGCCTTTCGCCTTTCGCCTTTCGCCTTTCGCCTTTCGCCTTTCGCCTTTCGCCTTTCGCCTTTCGCCTTTCGCCTTACGCCTTTCACCTTCCGCCTTTCGCCTTTCGCCTTTCGCCTTTTCCCTTTCGTCTTTCGCCTTTCCCCTTTCGCCTTCCGCCTTCCGAATTTCGCCTTTCGCCTTTCGCCTTTCCCCTTTCGCCTTTCCCCTTTTGCCTTTCGCCTTTCGCCTTTCGCCTTTCTCCTTTCGCCTTTCGCCTTTCGCCTTTCGCCTTTCGCCTTTCGCCTTTCGCCTTTCGCCTTTCGCCTTTCGCCTTTCGCCTTTCGCCTTTCGCCTTTCGCCTTTCGCCTTTCGCCTTTCGCCTTTCGCCTCTCACCTTCCGCCTTTCGCCTTTCGCCTTTCGCCTTTCGCCTTTCGCCTTTCGCCTTTCGCCTTTCGCCTTTCGCCTTTCGCCTTTCGCCTTTCGCCTTTCGCCTTTCGCCTTTCGCCTTTCGCCTTTCGCCTTTCGCCTTTCGCCTTTCGCCTTCCGCCTTTCGCCTTTCGCCTTTCGCCTTACGCCTTTCGCCTTTCGCCTTTCGCCTTTCGCCTTTCGCCTTTCACCTTTCGCTTTTCGCCTTTCACCTTTCGCCTTTCGCCTTTCGCCTTTCGCCTTTCGCCTTTTGCATTTCGCCTTTCGCCTTTCTACTTTCGCCCTTCGCCTTTCGTCTTTCGCCTTTCGCAATTCGCCTTTAGCATTTTGAAATACAAATTTATAATTTCGAATTTTCCATTTCGCATTTTCAATTTCAACTTTTGTATTTTATCTTTTGAATATCGTTTTTTCTTTTGCTTTAGGCATTTTAAATTTCTCCATTTTCATTTCATGTTTTGAAAATCATTTTTCCTTTTGTCTTCCGCTTTTCGCCTTTCGCCTTTCGCCTTTCGCCTTTCGCCTTTCGCCTTTCGCCTTTCGCTTTTTGCCTTTCGCCTTTCGCCTTTCGCCTTTCGCCTTTCGCCTTTCGCCTTTCGCCTTTCGCCTTTCGCCTTTCGCCTTTCGCCTTACGCCTGTCACCTTCCGCCTTTCGCCTTTCGCCTTTCCCCTTTCGCCTTTCGCCTTTCCCCTTTCGCCTTCCGCCTTTCGCCTTTCGCCTTTCGCCTTTCCCCTTTCGCCTTTCGCCTTTCGCCTTTCGCTTTTCGCCTTTCGCCTTTCGCCTTTCGCCTTTCGCCTTTCGCCTTTCGCCTTTCGCCTTTCGCCTTTCGCCTTCCGCCTTTCGCCTTTCGCCTTTCGCCTTTCGCCTTACGCCTTTCGCCTTTCGCCTTTCGCCTTTCGCCTTTCGCCTTTCGCCTTTCGCCTTTCGCCTTTCACCTTTCGCCTTTCGCCTTTCACCTTTCGCCTTTCGCCTTTCGCCTTTCGCCTTTCGCCTTTCGCCTTTCGCCTTTCGCCTTTCGCCTTTCGCCTTTCGCCTTTCGCCTTTCGCCTTTCGCCTTTCGCCTTCCGCCTTTCGCCTTTCGCCTTTCGCCTTTCGCCTTTCGCCTTTCGCCTTTCGCCTTTCAGCTTTCGCCTTTCGCGTTTCGCCTTTCACCTTCCGCCTTTCGCCTTTCGCCTTTCGCCTTTCGCCTTTCGCCTTTCGCCTTTCGCCTTTCGCCTTTCGCCTTTCGCCTTTCGCCTTTCGCCTTTCGCCTTTCGCCTTTCGCCTTTCACTTTTCGCCTTTCGCCTTTCAACTTTCGCCTTTCGCCTTTCGCCTTTCGCCTTTCGCCTTTCGCCTTTCGCCTTTCGCCTTTCGCCTTTCGCCTTTCGCCTTTCACCTTTCGCCTTTCGCCTTTCGCCTTTCACCTTCCGCCTTTCGCCTTTCGCCTTTCGCCTTTCGCCTTTCGCCTTTCGCCTTTCGCCTTTCGCCTTTCGCCTTTCGCCTTTCGCCTTTCGCCTTTCGCCTTTCGCCTTTCACTTTTCGCCTTTCGCCTTTCAACTTTCGCCTTTCGCCTTTCGCCTTTCGCCTTTCACCTTTCGCCTTTCGCCTTTCGCATTTCACCTTCCGCCTTTCGCCTTTCGCCTTTCGCCTTTCGCCTTTCGCCTTTCGCCTTTCGCCTTTCGCCTTTCGCCTTTCGCCTTTCGCCTTTCGCCTTTCGCCTTTCGCCTTTCGCCTTTCGCCTTCCGCCTTTCGCCTTTCGCCTTTCGCCTTTCGCCTTTCGCCTTTCGCCTTTCGCCTTTCGCCTTTCGCCTTTCCCCTTTCGCCTTTCGCCTTTCGCCTTCCGCCTTTCGCCTTTCGCCTTTCGCCTTTCGCCTTTCGCCTTTCGCCTTTCGCCTTTCGCCTTTCGCCTTTCGCCTTTCGCCTTTCGCCTTTCGCCTTTCGCCTTTCGCCTTTCGCCTTTCGCCTTTCGCCTTTCGCCTTTCGCCTTTCGCCTTTCGCCTTTCGCCTTTCGCCTTTTGCATTTCGCCTTTCGCCTTTCTACTTTCGCCCTTCGCCTTTCGTCTTTCGCCTTTCGCAATTCGCCTTTAGCATTTTGAAATACAAATTTATAATTTCGAATTTTCCATTTCGCATTTACAATTTCAACTTTTGTATTTTATCTTTTGAATATCGTTTTTTCTTTTGCTTTAGGCATTTTAAATTTCTCCATTTTCATTTCATGTTTTGAAAACCATTTTTGCTTTTGTCTTCCGCTTTTCGCCTTTCGCCTTTCGCCTTTCGCCTTTCGCCTTTCGCCTTTCGCCTTTCGCTTTTTGCCTTTCGCCTTTCGCCTTTCGCCTTTCGCCTTTCGCCTTTCGCCTTTCGCCTTTCGCCTTTCGCCTTTCGCCTTTCGCCTTTCGCCTTACGCCTGTCACCTTCCGCCTTTCGCCTTTCGCCTTTCCCCTTTCGCCTTTCGCCTTTCCCCTTTCGCCTTCCGCCTTTCGCCTTTCGCCTTTCGCCTTTCCCCTTTCGCCTTTCGCCTTTCGCCTTTCGCTTTTCGCCTTTCGCCTTTCGCCTTTCGCCTTTCGCCTTTCGCCTTTCGCCATTCGCCTTTCGCCTTTCGCCTTTCGCCTTCCGCCTTTCGCCTTTCGCCTTTCGCCTTTCGCCTTACGCCTTTCGCCTTTCGCCTTTCGCCTTTCGCCTTTCGCCTTTCGCCTTTCGCCTTTCACCTTTCGCCTTTCGCCTTTCACCTTTCGCCTTTCGCCTTTCGCCTTTCGCCTTTCGCCTTTCGTCTTTTGCATTTCGCCTTTCGCCTTTCGACTTTCACCTTTCGTCTTTCGCCTTTCGCATTTCGCCTTTAGCCTTTTGAAATACGAATTTATAATTTCGTATTTTCCATTTCGCATTTTCAATTTCAACTTTTGTATTTTATCTTTTGAATATCGTTTTTTCTTTTGCTTTAGGCTTTTTAAATTTCTCCATTTTTATTTCATGTTTTGAAAATCGTTTTTCCTTTTGCCTTAGGCATTTTGACTTTTGCCTCTCGCCCTTCACCTTTCGCCTTTCGCCTTTCGCCTTTCGCCTTTCACTTTTCGCTTTTCGCCTTTCACCTTTCGCCTTTCGCGTTTCGCCTTTCACCTTCCGCCTTTCGCCTTTCGCCTTTCGCCTTTCGCCTTTCGCCTTTCGCCTTTCGCCTTTCGCCTTTCGCCTTTCGCCTTTCGCCTTTCGCCTTTCGCCTTTCGCCTTTCGCCTTTCGCCTTTCGCCTTTCGCCTTTCACTTTTCGCCTTTCGCCTTTCAACTTTCGCCTTTCGCCTTTCGCCTTTCGCCTTTCGGCTTTCGCCTTTCGCTTTCGCCTTTCGCCTTTCGCCTTTCGCCTTTCGCCTTCCGCCTTTCGCCTTTCGCCTTTCGCCTTTCGCCTTTCGCCTTTCGCCTTTCAGCTTTCGCCTTTCGCGTTTCGCCTTTCACCTTCCGCCTTTCGCCTTTCGCCTTTCGCCTTTCGCCTTTCGCCTTTCGCCTTTCGCCTTTCGCCTTTCGCCTTTCGCCTTTCACTTTTCGCCTTTCGCCTTTCAACTTTCGCCTTTCGCCTTTCGCCTTTCGCCTTTCGCCTTTCGCCTTTCGCCTTTCGCCTTTCGCCTTTCGCCTTTCACCTTTCGCCTTTCGCCTTTCGCCTTTCACCTTCCGCCTTTCGCCTTTCGCCTTTCGCCTTTCGCCTTTCGCCTTTCGCCTTTCGCCTTTCGCCTTTCGCCTTTCGCCTTTCGCCTTTCGCCTTTCGCCTTTCGCCTTTCACTTTTCGCCTTTCGCCTTTCAACTTTCGCCTTTCGCCTTTCGCCTTTCGCCTTTCGCCTTTCGCCTTTCGCCTTTCACCTTTCGCCTTTCGCCTTTCGCCTTTCACCTTCCGCCTTTCGCCTTTCGCCTTTCGCCTTTCGCCTTTCGCCTTTCGCCTTTCGCCTTTCGCCTTTCGCCTTTCGCCTTTCGCCTTTCGCCTTTCGCCTTCCGCCTTTCGCCTTTCGCCTTTCGCCTTTCGCCTTTCGCCTTTCGCCTTTCGCCTTTCTCCTTTCCCCTTTCGCCTTTCGCCTTTCGCCTTCCGCCTTTCGCCTTTCGCCTTTCGCCTTTCGCCTTTCGCCTTTCGCCTTTCGCCTTTCGCCTTTCGCCTTTCGCCTTTCACCTTTCGCCTTTCGCCTTTCGCCTTTCACCTTCCGCCTTTCGCCTTTCGCCTTTCGCCTTTCGCCTTTCGCCTTTCGCCTTTCGCCTTTCGCCTTTCGCCTTTCGCCTTTCGCCTTTCGCCTTCCGCCTTTCGCCTTTCGCCTTTCGCCTTTCGCCTTTCGCCTTTCGCCTTTCGCCTTTCGCCTTTCCCCTTTCGCCTTTCGCCTTTCGCCTTCCGCCTTTCGCCTTTCGCCTTTCGCCTTTCGCCTTTCGCCTTTCGCCTTTCGCCTTTCGCCTTTCGCCTATCGCCTTTCGCCTTTCGCCTTTCACCTTCCGCCTTTCGCCTTTCGCCTTTCGCCTTTCGCCTTTCGCCTTTCGCCTTTCGCCTTTCGCTTTTCGCCTTTCGCCTTCCGCCTTTCGCCTTTCGCCTTTCGCCTTTCCCCTTTCGCCTTTCGCCTTTCCCCTTTCGCCTTCCGCCTTTCGCCTTTCGCCTTTCACCTTCCGCCTTTCGCCTTTCGCCTTTCGCCTTTCGCCTTTCGCCTTTCGCCTTTCGCCTTTCGCCTTTCGCCTTTCGCCTATCGCCTTTCGCCTTTCGCCTTTCACCTTCCGCCTTTCGCCTTTCGCCTTTCGCCTTTCGCCTTTCGCCTTTCGCCTTTCGCCTTTCGCTTTTCGCCTTTCGCCTTCCGCCTTTCGCCTTTCGCCTTTCGCCTTTCCCCTTTCGCCTTTCGCCTTTCGCCTTTCGCCTTTCGCCTTTCGCCTTTCGCCTTTCGCATTTCGCCTTTCGCCTTTGGCCTTTCGCCTTTCGCCATTCGCCTTTCGCCTTTCGCCTTTCGCCTTTCGCCTTTCGCCTTTCGCCTTTCTCCTTTCGCCTTTCACCTTTCGCCTTTCGCCTTTCGCCTTTCGCCTTTCACCTTCCGCCTTTCGCCTTTCGCCTTTCGCCTTTCGCCTTTCGCCTTTCGCCTTTCGCCTTTCGCCTTTCGCCTTCCGCCTTTCGCCTTTCGCCTTTCGCCTTTCGCCTTTCGCCTTTCGCCTTTCGCCTTTCGCCTTTCGCCTTTCGCCTTTCGCCTTTTGCCTTTCGC
Source organism: Dioctria rufipes (assembly GCA_963924295.1). Lineage (NCBI taxonomy): Eukaryota > Metazoa > Arthropoda > Insecta > Diptera > Asilidae > Dioctria > Dioctria rufipes. The sequence goes on from CAWUPM010000909.1 coordinate 44,363, forward strand.
CTTTCGCCTTTCGCCTTTCGCCTTTCGCCTTTCGCCTTTCGCCTTTCGCCTTTCGCATTTCGCCTTTCGCCTTTGGCCTTTCGCCTTTCGCCATTCGCCTTTCGCCTTTCGCCTTTCGACAATCGCCCTTCGCCTTTCGTCTTTCGCCTTTCGCATTTCGCCTTTAGCCTTTTGAAATACGAATTTATAATTTCGAATTTTCCATTTCGCATTTTCAATTTCAACTTTTGTATTTTATCTTTTGAATATCGTTTTTTCTTTTGCTTTAGGCATTTTAAATTTCTCCATTTTCATTTCATGTTTTGAAAATCATTTTTCCTTTTGTCTTCCGCTTTTCGCCTTTCGCCTTTCGCCTTTCGCCTTTCGCCTTTCGCTTTTTGCCTTTCGCCTTTCGCCTTTCGCCTTTCGCCTTTCGCCTTTCGCCTTTCGCCTTTCGCCTTTCGCCTTTCGCCTTTCGCCTTTCGCCTTACGCCTGTCACCTTCCGCCTTTCGCCTTTCGCCTTTCCCCTTTCGCCTTTCGCCTTTCCCCTTTCGCCTTCCGCCTTTCGCCTTTCGCCTTTCGCCTTTCCCCTTTCGCCTTTCGCCTTTCGCCTTTCGCTTTTCGCCTTTCGCCTTTCGCCTTTCGCCTTTCGCCTTTCGCCTTTCGCCTTTCGCCTTTCGCCTTTCGCCTTTCGCCTTCCGCCTTTCGCCTTTCGCCTTTCGCCTTTCGCCTTACGCCTTTCGCCTTCCGCCTTTCGCCTTTCGCCTTTCGCCTTTCGCCTTTCGCCTTTCACCTTTCGCCTTTCGCCTTTCACCTTTCGCCTTTCGCCTTTCGCCTTTCGCCTTTCGTCTTTTGCATTTCGAATTTCGCCTTTCGACTTTCACCTTTCGTCTTTCGCCTTTCGCATTTCGCCTTTAGCCTTTTGAAATACGAATTTATAATTTCGTATTTTCCATTTCGCATTTTCAATTTCAACTTTTGTATTTTATCTTTTGAATATCGTTTTTTCTTTTGCTTTAGGCTTTTTAAATTTCTCCATTTTTATTTCGTGTTTTGAAAATCGTTTTTCCTTTTGCCTTAGGCATTTTGACTTTTGCCTCTCGCCCTTCACCTTTCGCCTTTCGCCTTTCGCCTTTCGCCTTTCACTTTTCGCCTTTCGCCTTTCACCTTTCGCCTTTCGCGTTTCGCCTTTCACCTTCCGCCTTTCGCCTTTCGCCTTTCGCCTTTCGCCTTTCGCCTTTCGCCTTTCGCCTTTCGCCTTTCGCCTTTCGCCTTTCGCCTTTCGCCTTTCGCCTTTCGCCTTTCGCCTTTCGCCTTTCGCCTTTCGCCTTTCGCCTTTCGCCTTTCGCCTTTCGCCTTTCGCCTTTCGCCTTTCGCCTTCCGCCTTTCGCCTTTCGCCTTTCGCCTTTCGCCTTACGCCTTTCGCCTTCCGCCTTTCGCCTTTCGCCTTTCGCCTTTCGCCTTTCGCCTTTCACCTTTCGCCTTTCGCCTTTCACCTTTCGCCTTTCGCCTTTCGCCTTTCGCCTTTCGTCTTTTGCATTTCGAATTTCGCCTTTCGACTTTCACCTTTCGTCTTTCGCCTTTCGCATTTCGCCTTTAGCCTTTTGAAATACGAATTTATAATTTCGTATTTTCCATTTCGCATTTTCAATTTCAACTTTTGTATTTTATCTTTTGAATATCGTTTTTTCTTTTGCTTTAGGCTTTTTAAATTTCTCCATTTTTATTTCGTGTTTTGAAAATCGTTTTTCCTTTTGCCTTAGGCATTTTGACTTTTGCCTCTCGCCCTTCACCTTTCGCCTTTCGCCTTTCGCCTTTCGCCTTTCACTTTTCGCCTTTCGCCTTTCGCCTTTCGCCTTTCGCCTTTCGCCTTTCGCCTTTCGCCTTTCGCCTTTCGCCTTTCGCCTTTCGCCTTTCACCTTCCGCCTTTCGCCTTTCGCCTTTCGCCTTTCGCCTTTCGCCTTTCGCCTTTCGCCTTTCGCCTTTCGCCTTTCGCCTTTCGCCTTTCGCCTTTCGCCTTTCGCCTTTCACTTTTCGCCTTTCGCCTTTCAACTTTCGCCTTTCGCCTTTCGCCTTTCGCCTTTCGCCTTTCGCCTTTCGCCTTTCACCTTTCGCCTTTCGCCTTTCGCATTTCACCTTCCGCCTTTCGCCTTTCGCCTTTCGCCTTTCGCCTTTCGCCTTTCGCCTTTCGCCTTTCGCCTTTCGCCTTTCGCCTTTCGCCTTTCGCCTTTCGCCTTTCGCCTTCCGCCTTTCGCCTTTCGCCTTTCGCCTTTCGCCTTTCGCCTTTCGCCTTTCCCCTTTCGCCTTTCGCCTTTCGCCTTCCGCCTTTCGCCTTTCGCCTTTCGCCTTTCGCCTTTCGCCTTTCGCCTTTCGCCTTTCGCCTTTCGCCTTTCGCCTTTCGCCTTTCGCCTTTCGCCTTTCGCCTTTCGCCTTTCGCCTTTCGCCTTTCGCCTTTCGCCTTTCGCCTTTCGCCTTTCGCCTTTCGCCTTTCGCCTTTCGCCTTTTGCATTTCGCCTTTCGCCTTTCTACTTTCGCCCTTCGCCTTTCGTCTTTCGCCTTTCGCAATTCGCCTTTAGCATTTTGAAATACAAATTTATAATTTCGAATTTTCCATTTCGCATTTACAATTTCAACTTTTGTATTTTATCTTTTGAATATCGTTTTTTCTTTTGCTTTAGGCATTTTAAATTTCTCCATTTTCATTTCATGTTTTGAAAACCATTTTTGCTTTTGTCTTCCGCTTTTCGCCTTTCGCCTTTCGCCTTTCGCCTTTCGCCTTTCGCCTTTCGCCTTTCGCTTTTTGCCTTTCGCCTTTCGCCTTTCGCCTTTCGCCTTTCGCCTTTCGCCTTTCGCCTTTCGCCTTTCGCCTTTCGCCTTTCGCCTTTCGCCTTACGCCTGTCACCTTCCGCCTTTCGCCTTTCGCCTTTCCCCTTTCGCCTTTCGCCTTTCCCCTTTCGCCTTCCGCCTTTCGCCTTTCGCCTTTCGCCTTTCCCCTTTCGCCTTTCGCCTTTCGCCTTTCGCTTTTCGCCTTTCGCCTTTCGCCTTTCGCCTTTCGCCTTTCGCCTTTCGCCATTCGCCTTTCGCCTTTCGCCTTTCGCCTTCCGCCTTTCGCCTTTCGCCTTTCGCCTTTCGCCTTACGCCTTTCGCCTTTCGCCTTTCGCCTTTCGCCTTTCGCCTTTCGCCTTTCGCCTTTCACCTTTCGCCTTTCGCCTTTCACCTTTCGCCTTTCGCCTTTCGCCTTTCGCCTTTCGCCTTTCGTCTTTTGCATTTCGCCTTTCGCCTTTCGACTTTCACCTTTCGTCTTTCGCCTTTCGCATTTCGCCTTTAGCCTTTTGAAATACGAATTTATAATTTCGTATTTTCCATTTCGCATTTTCAATTTCAACTTTTGTATTTTATCTTTTGAATATCGTTTTTTCTTTTGCTTTAGGCTTTTTAAATTTCTCCATTTTTATTTCATGTTTTGAAAATCGTTTTTCCTTTTGCCTTAGGCATTTTGACTTTTGCCTCTCGCCCTTCACCTTTCGCCTTTCGCCTTTCGCCTTTCGCCTTTCACTTTTCGCCTTTCGCCTTTCACCTTTCGCCTTTCGCGTTTCGCCTTTCACCTTCCGCCTTTCGCCTTTCGCCTTTCGCCTTTCGCCTTTCGCCTTTCGCCTTTCGCCTTTCGCCTTTCGCCTTTCGCCTTTCGCCTTTCGCCTTTCGCCTTTCGCCTTTCGCCTTTCGCCTTTCGCCTTTCACTTTTCGCCTTTCGCCTTTCAACTTTCGCCTTTCGCCTTTCGCCTTTCGCCTTTCGGCTTTCGCCTTTCGCTTTCGCCTTTCGCCTTTCGCCTTTCGCCTTTCGCCTTCCGCCTTTCGCCTTTCGCCTTTCGCCTTTCGCCTTTCGCCTTTCGCCTTTCAGCTTTCGCCTTTCGCGTTTCGCCTTTCACCTTCCGCCTTTCGCCTTTCGCCTTTCGCCTTTCGCCTTTCGCCTTTCGCCTTTCGCCTTTCGCCTTTCGCCTTTCACTTTTCGCCTTTCGCCTTTCAACTTTCGCCTTTCGCCTTTCGCCTTTCGCCTTTCGCCTTTCGCCTTTCGCCTTTCGCCTTTCGCCTTTCGCCTTTCACCTTTCGCCTTTCGCCTTTCGCCTTTCACCTTCCGCCTTTCGCCTTTCGCCTTTCGCCTTTCGCCTTTCGCCTTTCGCCTTTCGCCTTTCGCCTTTCGCCTTTCGCCTTTCGCCTTTCGCCTTTCGCCTTTCGCCTTTCGCCTTTCACTTTTCGCCTTTCGCCTTTCAACTTTCGCCTTTCGCCTTTCGCCTTTCGCCTTTCGCCTTTCGCCTTTCGCCTTTCACCTTTCGCCTTTCGCCTTTCGCCTTTCACCTTCCGCCTTTCGCCTTTCGCCTTTCGCCTTTCGCCTTTCGCCTTTCGCCTTTCGCCTTTCGCCTTTCGCCTTTCGCCTTTCGCCTTTCGCCTTTCGCCTTCCGCCTTTCGCCTTTCGCCTTTCGCCTTTCGCCTTTCGCCTTTCGCCTTTCGCCTTTCTCCTTTCCCCTTTCGCCTTTCGCCTTTCGCCTTCCGCCTTTCGCCTTTCGCCTTTCGCCTTTCGCCTTTCGCCTTTCGCCTTTCGCCTTTCGCCTTTCGCCTTTCGCCTTTCACCTTTCGCCTTTCGCCTTTCGCCTTTCACCTTCCGCCTTTCGCCTTTCGCCTTTCGCCTTTCGCCTTTCGCCTTTCGCCTTTCGCCTTTCGCCTTTCGCCTTTCGCCTTTCGCCTTTCGCCTTCCGCCTTTCGCCTTTCGCCTTTCGCCTTTCGCCTTTCGCCTTTCGCCTTTCGCCTTTCGCCTTTCCCCTTTCGCCTTTCGCCTTTCGCCTTCCGCCTTTCGCCTTTCGCCTTTCGCCTTTCGCCTTTCGCCTTTCGCCTTTCGCCTTTCGCCTTTCGCCTATCGCCTTTCGCCTTTCGCCTTTCACCTTCCGCCTTTCGCCTTTCGCCTTTCGCCTTTCGCCTTTCGCCTTTCGCCTTTCGCCTTTCGCCTTTCGCTTTTCGCCTTTCGCCTTCCGCCTTTCGCCTTTCGCCTTTCGCCTTTCCCCTTTCGCCTTTCGCCTTTCCCCTTTCGCCTTCCGCCTTTCGCCTTTCGCCTTTCACCTTCCGCCTTTCGCCTTTCGCCTTTCGCCTTTCGCCTTTCGCCTTTCGCCTTTCGCCTTTCGCCTTTCGCCTTTCGCCTTTCGCCTTTCGCTTTTCGCCTTTCGCCTTCCGCCTTTCGCCTTTCGCCTTTCGCCTTTCGCCTTTCGCTTTTCGCCTTTCGCCTTCCGCCTTTCGCCTTTCGCCTTTCGCCTTTCCCCTTTCGCCTTTCGCCTTTCCCCTTTCGCCTTCCGCCTTTCGCCTTTCGCCTTCCGCCTTTCGCCTTTCGCCTTTCGCCTTTCCCCTTTCGCCTTTAGCCATTCGCCTTTCGCTTTTCGCCTTTCGCCTTTCGCCTTTCGCCTTTCGCCTTCCGCCTTTCGCCTTTCGCCTTTCGCCTTTCGCCTTTCGCCTTTCGCCTCACGCCTTTCGCCTTTCGCCTTTCGCCTTTCGCCTTTCGCCTTTCACCTTTCGCCTTTCGCCTTTCACCTTTCGCCTTTCGCCTTTCGCCTTTCGCCTTTCGCCTTTCGCCTTTCGCCTTTCGCCTTTTGCATTTCGCCTTTCGCCTTTCGACTTTCGCCCTTCGCCTTTCGTCTTTCGCCTTTCGCAATTCGCCTTTAGCATTTTGAAATACAAATTTATAATTTCGAATTTTCCATTTCGCATTTTCAATTTCAACTTTTGTATTTTATCTTTTGAATATCGTTTTTTCTTTTGCTTTAGGCATTTTAAATTTCTCCATTTTCATTTCATGTTTTGAAAATCATTTTTCCTTTTGCCTTCCGCTTTTCGCCTTTCGCCTTTCGCCTTTCGCCTTCCGCCTTTCGCCTTTCGCCTTTCGCTTTTCGCCTTTCGCCTTGCGCCTTTCGCCTTTCGCCTTTCGCCTTTCGCCTTTCGCCTTTCGCCTTTCGCCTTTCGCCTTTCGCCTTTCGCCTTTCGCCTTTCGCCTTTCGCATTTCGCCTTTCGCCTTTCGCCTTTCGCCTTTCGCCATTCGCCTTTCGCCTTTCGACATTCGCCCTTCGCCTTTCGTCTTTCGCCTTTCGCATTTCGCATTTAGCCTTTTGAAATACGAATTTATAATTTATAATTTTCCATTTCGCATTTTCAATTTCAACTTTTGTATTTTATCTTTTGAATATCGTTTTTTCTTTTGCTTTAGGCATTTTAAATTTCTCCATTTTTATTTCATGTTTTGAAAATCGTTTTTCCTTTTGCCTTAGGCATTTTGACTTTTGCCTCTCGCCCTTCACCTTTCGCCTTTCGCCTTCCGCCTTTCGCCTTTCGCCTTTCGCCTTTCGCCTTTCGCCTTTCGCCTTTCGCCTTTCGCCTTTCGCCTTTCGCCTTTCGCCTTTCACCTTTCGCCTTTCGCGTTTCGCCTTTCACCTTCCGCCTTTCGCCTTTCGCCTTTCGCCTTTCGCCTTTCGCCTTTCGCCTTTCGCCTTTCGCCTTTCGCCTTTCACTTTTCGCCTTTCGCCTTTCAACTTTCGCCTTTCACCTTTCGCCTTTCGCCTTTCGCCTTTCTCCTTTCGCCTTTCACCTTTCGCCTTTCGCCTTTCGCATTTCGCCTTTAGCCTTTTGAAATACGAATTTATAATTTCGAATTTTCCATTTCGCATTTTCAATTTCAACTTTTGTATTTTATCTTTTGAATATCGTTTTTTCTTTTGCTTTAGGCATTTTAAATTTCTCCATTTTTATTTCATGTTTTGAAAATCGTTTTTCCTTTTGCCTTAGGCATTTTGACTTTTGCCTCTCGCCCTTCACCTTTCGCCTTTCGCCTTCCGCCTTTCGCCTTTCGCCTTTCAACTTTCGCCTTTCGCCTTTCGCCTTTCGCCTTTCGCCATTCGCCTTTCGCCTTTCGCCTTTCGCCTTTCGCCTTTCGCCTTTCGCCTTTCGCCTTTCGCCTTTCGCCTTTCACCTTTCGCCTTTCGCGTTTCGCCTTTCACCTTCCGCCTTTCGCCTTTCGCCTTTCGCCTTTCGCCTTTCGCCTTTCGCCTATCGCCTTTCGCCTTTCGCCTTTCACTTTTCGCCTTTCGCCTTTCAACTTTCGCCTTTCGCCTTTCGCCTTTCGCCTTTCGCCTTTCTCCTTTCGCCTTTCACCTTTCGCCTTTCGCCTTTCGCCTTTCGCCTTTCACCTTCCGCCTTTCGCCTTTCGCCTTTCGCCTTTCGCCTTTCGCCTTTCGCCTTTCGCCTTTCGCCTTTCGCCTTTCGCCTTCCGCCTTTCGCCTTTCGCCTTTCGCCTTTCGCCTTTCGCCTTTCGCCTTTCGCCTTTCGCCTTACGCCTTTCGCCTTTCGACAATCGCCCTTCGCCTTTCGTCTTTCGCCTTTCGCATTTCGCCTTTAGCCTTTTGAAATACGAATTTATAATTTCGAATTTTCCATTTCGCATTTTCAATTTCAACTTTTGTATTTTATCTTTTGAATATCGTTTTTTCTTTTGCTTTAGGCATTTTAAATTTCTCCATTTTCATTTCATGTTTTGAAAATCATTTTTCCTTTTGTCTTCCGCTTTTCGCCTTTCGCCTTTCGCCTTTCGCCTTTCGCCTTTCGCTTTTTGCCTTTCGCCTTTCGCCTTTCGCCTTTCGCCTTTCGCCTTTCGCCTTTCGCCTTTCGCCTTTCGCCTTTCGCCTTTCGCCTTTCGCCTTTCGCCTTACGCCTGTCACCTTCCGCCTTTCGCCTTTCGCCTTTCCCCTTTCGCCTTTCGCCTTTCCCCTTTCGCCTTCCGCCTTTCGCCTTTCGCCTTTCGCCTTTCCCCTTTCGCCTTTCGCCTTTCGCCTTTCGCTTTTCGCCTTTCGCCTTTCGCCTTTCGCCTTTCGCCTTTCGCCTTTCGCCTTTCGCCTTTCGCCTTTCGCCTTTCGCCTTTCGCCTTCCGCCTTTCGCCTTTCGCCTTTCGCCTTTCGCCTTACGCCTTTCGCCTTCCGCCTTTCGCCTTTCGCCTTTCGCCTTTCGCCTTTCGCCTTTCACCTTTCGCCTTTCGCCTTTCACCTTTCGCCTTTCGCCTTTCGCCTTTCGCCTTTCGTCTTTTGCATTTCGAATTTCGCCTTTCGACTTTCACCTTTCGTCTTTCGCCTTTCGCATTTCGCCTTTAGCCTTTTGAAATACGAATTTATAATTTCGTATTTTCCATTTCGCATTTTCAATTTCAACTTTTGTATTTTATCTTTTGAATATCGTTTTTTCTTTTGCTTTAGGCTTTTTAAATTTCTCCATTTTTATTTCGTGTTTTGAAAATCGTTTTTCCTTTTGCCTTAGGCATTTTGACTTTTGCCTCTCGCCCTTCACCTTTCGCCTTTCGCCTTTCGCCTTTCGCCTTTCACTTTTCGCCTTTCGCCTTTCACCTTTCGCCTTTCGCGTTTCGCCTTTCACCTTCCGCCTTTCGCCTTTCGCCTTTCGCCTTTCGCCTTTCGCCTTTCGCCTTTCGCCTTTCGCCTTTCGCCTTTCGCCTTTCGCCTTTCGGCTTTCGCCTTTCGCCTTTCGCCTTTCGCCTTTCACTTTTCGCCTTTCGCCTTTCAACTTTCGCCTTTCGCCTTTCGCCTTTCGGCTTTCGCCTTTCGCTTTCGCCTTTCGCCTTTCGCCTTTCGCCTTTCGCCTTCCGCCTTTCGCCTTTCGCCTTTCGCCTTTCGCCTTTCGCCTTTCGCCTTTCAGCTTTCGCCTTTCGCGTTTCGCCTTTCACCTTCCGCCTTTCGCCTTTCGCCTTTCGCCTTTCGCCTTTCGCCTTTCGCCTTTCGCCTTTCGCCTTTCGCCTTTCGCCTTTCGCCTTTCGCCTTTCGCCTTTCGCCTTTCACTTTTCGCCTTTCGCCTTTCAACTTTCGCCTTTCGCCTTTCGCCTTTCGCCTTTCGCCTTTCGCCTTTCGCCTTTCGCCTTTCGCCTTTCGCCTTTCACCTTTCGCCTTTCGCCTTTCGCCTTTCACCTTCCGCATTTCGCCTTTCGCCTTTCGCCTTTCGCCTTTCGCCTTTCGCCTTTCGCCTTTCGCCTTTCGCCTTTCGCCTTTCGCCTTTCGCCTTTCACTTTTCGCCTTTCGCCTTTCAACTTTCGCCTTTCGCCTTTCGCCTTTCGCCTTTCGCCTTTCGCCTTTCGCCTTTCACCTTTCGCCTTTCGCCTTTCGCCTTTCACCTTCCGCCTTTCGCCTTTCGCCTTTCGCCTTTCGCCTTTCGCCTTTCGCCTTTCGCCTTTCGCCTTTCGCCTTCCGCCTTTCGCCTTTCGCCTTTCGCCTTTCGCCTTTCGCCTTTCGCCTTTCGCCTTTCTCCTTTCCCCTTTCGCCTTTCGCCTTTCGCCTTCCGCCTTTCGCCTTTCGCCTTTCGCCTTTCGCCTTTCGCCTTTCGCCTTTCGCCTTTCGCCTTTCGCCTTTCGCCTTTCGCCTTTCGCCTTTCGCCTTTCGCCTTTCGCCTTTCGCCTTTCGCCTTTCGCCTTTCGCCTTTCGCCTTTCGCCTTTCGCCTTTCGCCTTTCACTTTTCGCCTTTCGCCTTTCAACTTTCGCCTTTCGCCTTTCGCCTTTCGCCTTTCGCCTTTCGCCTTTCGCCTTTCGCCTTTCACCTTTCGCCTTTCGCCTTTCGCCTTTCACCTTCCGCCTTTCGCCTTTCGCCTTTCGCCTTTCGCCTTTCGCCTTTCGCCTTTCGCCTTTCGCCTTTCGCCTTTCGCCTTTCGCCTTTCGCCTTCCGCCTTTCGCCTTTCGCCTTTCGCCTTTCGCCTTTCGCCTTTCGCCTTTCGCCTTTCGCCTTTCCCCTTTCGCCTTTCGCCTTTCGCCTTCCGCCTTTCGCCTTTCGCCTTTCGCCTTTCGCCTTTCGCCTTTCGCCTTTCGCCTTTCGCCTTTCGCCTTTCGCCTATCGCCTTTCGCCTTTCGCCTTTCACCTTCCGCCTTTCGCCTTTCGCCTTTCGCCTTTCGCCTTTCGCCTTTCGCCTTTCGCCTTTCGCCTTTCGCCTTTCGCTTTTCGCCTTTCGCCTTCCGCCTTTCGCCTTTCGCCTTTCGCCTTTCCCCTTTCGCCTTTCGCCTTTCCCCTTTCGCCTTCCGCCTTTCGCCTTTCGCCTTTCACCTTCCGCCTTTCGCCTTTCGCCTTTCGCCTTTCGCCTTTCGCCTTTCGCCTTTCGCCTTTCGCCTTTCGCCTTTCGCCTTTCGCCTTTCGCTTTTCGCCTTTCGCCTTCCGCCTTTCGCCTTTCGCCTTTCGCCTTTCGCCTTTCGCTTTTCGCCTTTCGCCTTCCGCCTTTCGCCTTTCGCCTTTCGCCTTTCCCCTTTCGCCTTTCGCCTTCCGCCTTTCGCCTTTCGCCTTCCGCCTTTCGCCTTTCGCCTTTCGCCTTTCCCCTTTCGCCTTTAGCCATTCGCCTTTCGCTTTTCGCCTTTCGCCTTTCGCCTTTCGCCTTTCGCCTTCCGCCTTTCGCCTTTCGCCTTTCGCCTTTCGCCTTTCGCCTTTCGCCTCACGCCTTTCGCCTTTCGCCTTTCGCCTTTCGCCTTTCGCCTTTCACCTTTCGCCTTTCGCCTTTCACCTTTCGCCTTTCGCCTTTCGCCTTTCGCCTTTCGCCTTTTGCATTTCGCCTTTCGCCTTTCGACTTTCGCCCTTCGCCTTTCGTCTTTCGCCTTTCGCAATTCGCCTTTAGCATTTTGAAATACAAATTTATAATTTCGAATTTTCCATTTCGCATTTTCAATTTCAACTTTTGTATTTTATCTTTTGAATATCGTTTTTTCTTTTGCTTTAGGCATTTTAAATTTCTCCATTTTCATTTCATGTTTTGAAAATCATTTTTCCTTTTGCCTTCCGCTTTTCGCCTTTCGCCTTTCGCCTTTCGCCTTCCGCCTTTCGCCTTTCGCCTTTCGCTTTTCGCCTTTCGCCTTGCGCCTTTCGCCTTTCGCCTTTCGCCTTTCGCCTTTCGCCTTTCGCCTTTCGCCTTTCGCATTTCGCCTTTCGCCTTTCGCCTTTCGCCTTTCGCATTTCGCCTTTCGCCTTTCGCCTTTCGCCTTTCGCCATTCGCCTTTCGCCTTTCGACATTCGCCCTTCGCCTTTCGTCTTTCGCCTTTCGCATTTCGCATTTAGCCTTTTGAAATACGAATTTATAATTTATAATTTTCCATTTCGCATTTTCAATTTCAACTTTTGTATTTTATCTTTTGAATATCGTTTTTTCTTTTGCTTTAGGCATTTTAAATTTCTCCATTTTTATTTCATGTTTTGAAAATCGTTTTTCCTTTTGCCTTAGGCATTTTGACTTTTGCCTCTCGCCCTTCACCTTTCGCCTTTCGCCTTCCGCCTTTCGCCTTTCGCCTTTCGCCTTTCGCCTTTCGCCTTTCGCCTTTCGCCTTTCGCCTTTCGCCTTTCGCCTTTCGCCTTTCGCCTTTCACCTTTCGCCTTTCGCGTTTCGCCTTTCACCTTCCGCCTTTCGCCTTTCGCCTTTCGCCTTTCGCCTTTCGCCTTTCGCCTTTCGCCTTTCGCCTTTCGCCTTTCGCCTTTCACTTTTCGCCTTTCGCCTTTCAACTTTCGCCTTTCGCCTTTCGCCTTTCGCCTTTCGCCTTTCTCCTTTCGCCTTTCACCTTTCGCCTTTCGCCTTTCGCATTTCGCCTTTAGCCTTTTGAAATACGAATTTATAATTTCGAATTTTCCATTTCGCATTTTCAATTTCAACTTTTGTATTTTATCTTTTGAATATCGTTTTTTCTTTTGCTTTAGGCATTTTAAATTTCTCCATTTTTATTTCATGTTTTGAAAATCGTTTTTCCTTTTGCCTTAGGCATTTTGACTTTTGCCTCTCGCCCTTCACCTTTCGCCTTTCGCCTTCCGCCTTTCGCCTTTCGCCTTTCAACTTTCGCCTTTCGCCTTTCGCCTTTCGCCTTTCGCCATTCGCCTTTCGCCTTTCGCCTTTCGCCTTTCGCCTTTCGCCTTTCGCCTTTCGCCTTTCACCTTTCGCCTTTCGCGTTTCGCCTTTCACCTTCCGCCTTTCGCCTTTCGCCTTTCGCCTTTCGCCTTTCGCCTTTCGCCTTTCGCCTATCGCCTTTCGCCTTTCGCCTTTCACTTTTCGCCTTTCGCCTTTCAACTTTCGCCTTTCGCCTTTCGCCTTTCGCCTTTCGCCTTTCTCCTTTCGCCTTTCACCTTTCGCCTTTCGCCTTTCGCCTTTCGCCTTTCACCTTCCGCCTTTCGCCTTTCGCCTTTCGCCTTTCGCCTTTCGCCTTTCGCCTTTCGCCTTTCGCCTTTCGCCTTCCGCCTTTCGCCTTTCGCCTTTCGCCTTTCGCCTTTCGCCTTTCGCCTTTCGCCTTTCGCCTTTCGCCTTTCGCCTTTTGCCTTTCGCCTTTCGCCTTTCGCCTTTCGCCTTTCGCCTTTCGCCTTTCGCCTTTCGCCTTTCGCATTTCGCCTTTCGCCTTTGGCCTTTCGCCTTTCGCCATTCGCCTTTCGCCTTTCGCCTTTCGACAATCGCCCTTCGCCTTTCGTCTTTCGCCTTTCGCATTTCGCCTTTAGCCTTTTGAAATACGAATTTATAATTTCGAATTTTCCATTTCGCATTTTCAATTTCAACTTTTGTATTTTATCTTTTGAATATCGTTTTTTCTTTTGCTTTAGGCATTTTGAATTTCTCCATTTTCATTTCATGTTTTGAAAATCATTTTTCCTTTTGCCTTCCGCTTTTCGCCTTTCGCCTTTCGCCTTTCGCCTTTCGCCTTTCGCCTTTCGCCTTTCGCCTTCCGCCTTTCGCCTTTCGCCTTTCGCCTTACGCCTTTCACCTTCCGCCTTTCGCCTTTCGCCTTTCGCCTTTCGCCTTTCGCCTTACGCCTTTCGCCTTTCGCCTTTCGCCTTTCGCCTTTCGCCTTTCGCCTTTCGCCTTTCGCCTTACGCATTTCACCTTCCGCCTTTCGCCTTTCGCTTTCGCATTTCCCTTTCGTCTTTCGCCTTTCGCCTTTCGCCTTTCGGCTTTCGCCTTTCGCCTTTCGCCTTTCGCCTTTCGCCTTTCGCCTTTCGCCTTTCGCCTTTCGCCTTTCGCCTTTCGCCTTTCGCCTTTCGCCTTTCGCCTTTCGCCTTTCGCCTTTCGCCTTTCGCCTTTCACCTTCCGCCTTTCGCCTTTCGCCTTTCGCCTTTCGCCTTTCGCCTTTCGCCTTTCGCCTTTCGCCTTTTGCCTTTCGCCTTTCGCCTTTCGCCTTTCGCCTTTCGCTTTTCGCCTTTCGCCTTCCGCCTTTCGCCTTTCGCCTTTCGCCTTTCGCTTTTCCCCTTTCGCCTTTCGCCTTTCCCCTTTCGCATTTCGCCTTTCGCCTTTCGCCTTTCGCCTTTCGCCTTTCGCCTTTCGCCTTTCGCCTTTCGCCTTTCGCCTTCCGCCTTTCGCCTTTCGCCTTTCGCCTTTCGCCTTACGCCTTTCGCCTTTCGCCTTTTGCCTTTCGCCTTTCGCCTTTCGCCTTTCACCTTTCGCCTTTCGCCTTTCACCTTTCGCCTTTCGCCTTTCGCCTTTCGCCTTTCGCCTTTTGCATTTCGCCTTTCGCCTTTCGACTTTCGCCCTTCGCCTTTCGTCTTTCGCCTTTCGCAATTCGCCTTTAGCATTTTGAAATACAAATTTATAATTTCGAATTTTCCATTTCGCATTTTCAATTTCAACTTTTGTATTTTATCTTTTGAATATCGTTTTTTCTTTTGCTTTAGGCATTTTAAATTTCTCCATTTTCATTTCATGTTTTGAAAATCATTTTTCCTTTTGCCTTCCGCTTTTCGCCTTTCGCCTTTCGCCTTTCGCCTTTCGCCTTTCGCCTTTCGCCTTTCGCCTTTCGCCTTTCGCCTTGCGCCTTTCGCCTTTCGCCTTTCGCCTTTCGCCTTTCGCCTTTCGCCTTTCGCCTTTCGCCTTTCGCCTTTCGCCTTTCGCCTTTCGCCTTTCGCCTTTCGCCTTTCGCCTTTCGCATTTCGCCTTTCGCCTTTCGCCTTTCGCCTTTCGCCATTCGCCTTTCGCCTTTCGCCTTTCGACATTCGCCCTTCGCCTTTCGTCTTTCGCCTTTCGCCTTTCGCATTTCGCCTTTAGCCTTTTGAAATACGAATTTATAATTTCGAATTTTCCATTTCGCATTTTCAATTTCAACTTTTGTATTTTATCTTTTGAATATCGTTTTTTCTTTTGCTTTAGGCATTTTAAATTTCTCCATTTTTATTTCATGTTTTGAAAATCGTTTTTCCTTTTGCCTTAGGCATTTTGACTTTTGCCTCTCGCCCTTCACCTTTCGCCTTTCGCCTTCCGCCTTTCGCCTTTCCCTTTCGCCTTTCGCCTTTCGCCTTTCGCCTTTCGCCTTTCGCCTTTCGCCTTTCGCCTTTCACTTTTCGCCTTTCGCCTTTCAACTTTCGCCTTTCGCCTTTCGCCTTTCGCCTTTCGCCTTTCGCCTTTCGCCTTTCACCTTTCGTCTTTCGCGTTTCGCCTTTCACCTTCCGCCTTTCGCCTTTCGCCTTTCGCCTTTCACCTTTTGCCTTTCGCCTTTCGCCTTTCGCCTTTCACCTTCCGCCTTTCGCCTTTCGCCTTTCGCCTTTCGCCTTTCGCCTTTCGCCTTTCGCCTTCCGCCTTTCGCCTTTCGCCTTTCGCCTTTCGCCTTTCGCCTTTCGCCTTTCGCCTTTCGCCTTTCGCCTTTCGCCTTTCGCCTTTTGCCTTTCGCCTTTCGCCTTTCGCCTTTCGCCTTTCGCCTTTCGCCTTTCGCATTTCGCCTTTCGTCTTTCGCCTTTCGCCTTTCGCCATTCGCCTTTCGCCTTTCGCCTTTCGACAATCGCCCTTCGCCTTTCGTCTTTCGCCTTTCGCATTTCGCCTTTAGCCTTTTGAAATACGAATTTATAATTTCGAATTTTCCATTTCGCATTTTCAATTTCAACTTTTGTATTTTATCTTTTGAATATCGTTTTTTCTTTTGCTTTAGGCATTTTAAATTTCTCCATTTTCATTTCATGTTTTGAAAATCATTTTTCCTTTTGCCTTCCGCTTTTCGCCTTTCGCCTTTCGCCTTTCGCCTTTCGCCTTTCGCCTTTCGCCTTTCGCCTTTCGCCTTTCGCCTTTCGCCTTTCGCCTTTCGCCTTTCGCCTTTCGCCTTCCGCCTTTCGCCTTTCGCCTTTCGCCTTACGCCTTTCACCTTCCGCCTTTCGCTTTTCGCCTTTCGCCTTTCGCCTTTCGCCTTTCGCCTTTCGCCTTTCGCCTTTCGCCTTACGCCTTTCGCCTTTCGCCTTTCGCCTTTCGCCTTTCGCCTTTCGCCTTTCGCCTTTCGCCTTTCGCCTTTCGCCTTTCGCCTTTCGCCTTACGCCTTTCACCTTCCGCCTTTCGCCTTTCGCTTTCGCATTACCCCTTTCGTCTTTCGCCTTTCCCCTTTCGCCTTCCGCCTTTCGCCTTTCGCCTTTCCCCTTTCGCCTTTCCCCTTTCGCCTTTCGCCTTTCGCCTTTCGCCTTTCGCCTTTCGCCTTTCGCCTTTCGCCTTTCGCCTTTCGCCTTTCGCCTTTCGCTTTTCGCCTTTCGCCTTTCGCCTTTCGCCTTTCGCCTTTCGCCTTACGCCTTCCGCCTTTCGCCTTTCGCATTTCGCCTTTCACCTTTCGCCTTTCGCCTTTCGCCTTTTGCATTTCGCCTTTCGCCTTTCGACTTTCGCCCTTCGCCTTTCGTCTTTCGCCTTTCGCAATTCGCCTTTAGCATTTTGAAATACAAATTTATAATTTCGAATTTTCCATTTCGCATTTTCAATTTTAACTTTTGTATTTTATCTTTTGAATATCGTTTTTTCTTTTGCTTTAGGCATTTTAAATTTCTCCATTTTCATTTCATGTTTTGAAAATCGTTTTTCCTTTTGCCTTCCGCCTTTCGCCTTTCGCCTTTCGCCTTTCGCTTTTCACCTTCCGCCTTTCGCCTTTCACCTTCCGCCTTTCGCCTTTCGCCTTTCGCCTTTCGCCTTTCGACTTTCGTCCTTCGCCTTTCGCCTTTCCCCTTTCGCCTTCCGCCTTTCGACTTTCGCCTTTCGCCTTTCGCCTTTCGCCTTTCGCCTTTCGCCTTTCGCCTTTCGCCTTTCACCTTTCGCCTTTCGCCTTTCGCCTTTCGCCTTTCACCTTCCGCCTTTCGCCTTTCACCTTCCGCCTTTCGCCTTTCGCCTTTCGCCTATCGCCTTTCGCCTTTCGCCTTTCGCCTTTCGACTTTCGTCCTTCGCCTTTCGCCTTACGCCTTTCACCTTCCGCCTTTCGCATTTCGCCTTTCGCCTTTCGCCTTTCGCCTTTCACCTTTCGCCTTTCGCCTTTCGCCTTTCGCCTTTCGCATTTCGCCTTTCGCCTTTCGCCTTTCGCCTTTCCCCTTTCGCCTTCCGCCTTTCGCCTTTCGCCTTTCGCCTTTCGCCTTTCGCCTTTCGCCTTTCGCCTTTCGCCTTTCGCCTTTCGCCTTTCGCCTTTCGCCTTTCACCTTTCGCCTTTCGCCTTTCGCCTTTCGCCTTTCACCTTCCGCCTTTCGCCTTTCACCTTCCGCCTTTCGCCTTTCGCCTTTCGCCTTTCGCCTTTCGACTTTCGTCCTTCGCCTTTCGCCTTTCGCCTTACGCCTTTCACCTTCCGCCTTTCGCCTTTCGCCTTTCGCCTTTCGCCTTTCACCTTTCGCCTTTCGCCTTTCGCCTTTCGCCTTTCGCATTTCGCCTTTCGCCTTTCGCCTTTCGCCATTCGCCTTTCGCCTTTCGCATTTCGCCTTTCACCTTCCGCCTTTCGCCTTTCGCCTTTCGCCTTTCGCCTATCGCCTTTCGCCTTTCGACTTTCGTCCTTCGCCTTTTGCCTTTCGCCTTACGCCTTTCACCTTCCGCCTTTCGCCTTTCGCCTTTCGCCTTTCCCCTTTCGCCTTCCGCCTTTCGCCTTTCGCCTTTCGCCTTTCGCCTTTCGCCTTTCGCCTTTCGCCTTTCACCTTTCGCCTTTCGCCTTTCGCCTTTTGCATTTCGCCTTTCGCCTTTCGACTTTCGCCCTTCGCCTTTCGTCTTTCGCCTTTCGCAATTCGCCTTTAGCATTTTGAAATACAAATTTATAATTTCGAATTTTCCATTTCGCATTTTCAATTTCACCTTTTGTATTTTATCTTTTGAATATCGTTTTTTCTTTTGCTTTAGGCATTTTAAATTTCTCCATTTTCATTTCATGTTTTGAAAATCGTTTTTCCTTTTGCCTTCCGCCTTTCGCCTTTCGCCTTTCGCCTTTCGCCTTTCGCCTTTCGCCTTTCACCTTTCGCCTTACGCCTTTCGCCTTCCGACTTTCGCCTTTCGCCTTTCGCCTTTCACCTTACGCCTTTCACCTTCCGCCTTTCGCCTTTCGCCTTTCGCCTTTCGCCTTTCGCCTTTCGCCTTTCGCCTTTCGCCTTTCGCCTTTCGCCTTTCGCCTTTCGCCTTTCGCCTTTCACCTTCCGCCTTTCGCCTTTCGCCTTTCGCCTTTCGCCTTTCGCCTTTCGCCTTTCGCCTTTCGCCTTTCGCCTTTCGCCTTTCGCCTTTCGCCTTTCGCCTTTCGCCTTTCGCCTTTCGCCTTTCGCCTTTCGCCTTTCGCCTTTCGCCTTTCGCCTTTCGCCTTTCGCCTTTCGCCTTTCGCCTTTCGCCTTTCGACTTTCGCCTTTCGCCTTTCGCCTTTCGCCTTTCGCCTTTCGCCCCTCGCCTTTCGCCTTTCGCCTTTCGCCTTTCGCCTTACGCCTTTCGCCTTTCGCCTTTCGCCTTTCGCCTTTCACCTTTCGCCTTTCGCCTTTCACCTTTCGCCTTTCGCCTTTCGCCTTTCGCCTTTTGCATTTCGCCTTTCGCCTTTCGACTTTCGCCCTTCGCCTTTCGCCTTTCGTCTTTCGCCTTTCGCAATTCGCCTTTATCATTTTGAAATACAAATTTATAATTTCGAATTTTCCATTTCGCATTTTCAATTTCAACTTTTGTATTTTATCTGTTGAATATCGTTTTTTCTTTTGCTTTAGGCATTTTAAATTTCTCCATTTTTATTTCATGTTTTGAAAATCGTTTTTCCTTTTGCCTTAGGCATTTTGACTTTTGCCTCTCGCCCTTCACCTTTCGCCTTTCGCCTTCCGCCTTTCGCCTTTCGCCTTTCGCCTTTCGCCTTTCGCCTTTCGCCTTTCGCCTTTCGCCTTTCGCCTTTCGCCTTACGCCTTTCACCTTCCGCCTTTCGCCTTTTCCCTTTCGTCTTTCGCCTTTCCCCTTTCGCCTTCCGCCTTCCGAATTTCGCCTTTCGCCTTTCGCCTTTCCCCTTTCGCCTTTCCCCTTTTGCCTTTCGCCTTTCGAATTTCGCCTTTCTCCTTTCGCCTTTCGCCTTTCGCCTTTCGCCTTTCGCCTTTCGCCTTTCGCCTTTCGCCTTTCGCCTTTCGCCTCTCACCTTCCGCCTTTCGCCTTTCGCCTTTCGCCTTTCGCCTTTCGCCTTTCGCCTTTCGCCTTTCGCCTTTCGCCTTTTCCCTTTCGTCTTTCGCATTTCCCCTTTCGCCTTCCGCCTTCCGAATTTCGCCTTTCGCCTTTCGCCTTTCCCCTTTCGCCTTTCCCCTTTTGCCTTTCGCCTTTCGCCTTTCGCCTTTCGCCTTCCGCCTTTCGCCTTTCGCCTTTCGCCTTACGCCTTTCGCCTTTCGCCTTTCGCCTTTCGCCTTTCACCTTTCGCCTTTCGCCTTTCACCTTTCGCCTTTCGCCTTTCGCCTTTCGCCTTTCGCCTTTTGCATTTCGCCTTTCGCCTTTCTACTTTCGCCCTTCGCCTTTCGTCTTTCGCCTTTCGCAATTCGCCTTTAGCATTTTGAAATACAAATTTATAATTTCGAATTTTCCATTTCGCATTTTCAATTTCAACTTTTGTATTTTATCTTTTGAATATCGTTTTTTCTTTTGCTTTAGGCATTTTAAATTTCTCCATTTTCATTTCATGTTTTGAAAATCATTTTTCCTTTTGTCTTCCGCTTTTCGCCTTTCGCCTTTCGCCTTTCGCCTTTCGCCTTTCGCCTTTCGCCTTTCGCCTTTCGCCTTTCGCCTTTCGCCTTTCGCCTTTCGCCTTTCGCCTTTCGCCTTTCGCCTTTCGCCTTTCGCTTTTCGCCTTTCGCCTTTCGCCTTTCACCTTCCGCCTTTCGCCTTTCGCCTTTCGCCTTTCGCCTTTCGCCTTTCGCCTTTCGCCTTCCGCCTTTCGCCTTTCGCCTTTCGCCTTTCGCCTTTCGCCTTTCGCCTTTCGCCTTTCGCCTTTCGCCTTTCGCCTTTCGCCTTTTGCCTTTCGCCTTTCGCCTTTCGCCTTTCGCCTTTCGCCTTTCGCCTTTCGCCTTTCGCCTTTCGCATTTCGCCTTTCGCCTTTGGCCTTTCGCCTTTCGCCATTCGCCTTTCGCCATTCGCCTTTCGCCTTTCGACAATCGCCCTTCGCCTTTCGTCTTTCGCCTTTCGCATTTCGCCTTTAGCCTTTTGAAATACGAATTTATAATTTCGAATTTTCCATTTCGCATTTTCAATTTCAACTTTTGTATTTTATCTTTTGAATATCGTTTTTTCTTTTGCTTTAGGCATTTTAAATTTCTCCATTTTCATTTCATGTTTTGAAAATCATTTTTCCTTTTGCCTTCCGCTTTTCGCTTTTCGCCTTTCGCCTTTCGCCTTTCGCCTTTCGCCTTTCGCCTTTCGCCTTTCGCCTTTCGCCTTTCGCCTTTCGCCTTTCGCCTTCCGCCTTTCGCCTTTCGCCTTTCGCCTTACGCCTTTCACCTTCCGCCTTTCGCCTTTCGCCTTTCGCCTTTCGCCTTTCGCCTTACGCCTTTCGCCTTTCGCCTTTCGCCTTTCGCCTTTCGCCTTTCGCCTTTCGCCTTTCGCCTTTCGCCTTTCGCCTTTCGCCTTTCGCCTTACGCCTTTCACCTTCCGCCTTTCGCCTTTCGCTTTCGCATTTCCCCTTTCGTCTTTCGCCTTTCGCCTTTCGCCTTTCGCCTTTCGCCTTTCGCCTTTCGCCTTTCGCCTTTCGCCTTTCGCCTTTCGACAATCGCCCTTCGCCTTTCGTCTTTCGCCTTTCGCATTTCGCCTTTAGCCTTTTGAAATACGAATTTATAATTTCGAATTTTCCATTTCGCATTTTCAATTTCAACTTTTGTATTTTATCTTTTGAATATCGTTTTTTCTTTTGCTTTAGGCATTTTAAATTTCTCCATTTTCATTTCATGTTTTGAAAATCATTTTTCCTTTTGCCTTCCGCTTTTCGCCTTTCGCCTTTCGCCTTTCGCCTTTCGCCTTTCGCCTTTCGCCTTTCGCCTTTCGCCTTTCGCCTTTCGCCTTCCGCCTTTCGCCTTTCGCCTTTCGCCTTTCGCCTTTCACCTTCCGCCTTTCGCCTTTCGCTTTCGCATTTCCCCTTTCGTCTTTCGCCTTTCGCATTTCGCCTTTCGTCTTTCGCCTTTCTCCTTTCGCCATTCGCCTTTCGCCTTTCGCCTTTCGACAATCGCCCTTCGCCTTTCGTCTTTCGCCTTTCGCATTTCGCCTTTAGCCTTTTGAAATACGAATTTATAATTTCGAATTTTCCATTTCGCATTTTCAATTTCAACTTTTGTATTTTATCTTTTGAATATCGTTTTTTCTTTTGCTTTAGGCATTTTAAATTTCTCCATTTTCATTTCATGTTTTAAAAATCATTTTTCCTTTTGCCTTCCGCTTTTCGCCTTTCGCCTTTCGCCTTTCGCCTTTCGCCTTTCGCCTTTCGCCTTTCGCCTTTCGCCTTTCGCCTTTCGCCTTTCGCCTTTCGCCTTCCGCCTTTCGCCTTTCGCCTTTCGCCTTACGCCTTTCACCTTCCGCCTTTCGCCTTTCGCCTTTCGGCTTTCGCCTTTCGCCTTTCGCCTTTCGCCTTACGCCTTTCGCCTTTCGCCTTTCGCCTTTCGCCTTTCGCCTTTCGCCTTTCGCCTTTCGCCTTTCGCCTTTCGCCTTTCGCCTTACGCCTTTCACCTTCCGCCTTTCGCCTTTCGCTTTCGCATTACCCCTTTCGTCTTTCGCCTTTCCCCTTTCGCCTTCCGCCTTTCGCCTTTCGCCTTTCGCCTTTCCCCTTTCGCCTTTCCCCTTTCGCCTTTCGCCTTTCGCCTTTCGCCTTTCGCCTTTCGCCTTTCGCCTTTCGCCTTTCGCCTTTCGCTTTTCGCCTTTCGCCTTTCGCTTTTCGCCTTTCGCCTTTCGCCTTTCGCCTTTCGCCTTTCGCCTTTCGCCTTTCGCCTTTCGCATTTCGCCTTTCACCTTTCGCCTTTCGCCTTTTGCATTTCGCCTTTCGCCTTTCGACTTTCGCCCTTCGCCTTTCGTCTTTCGCCTTTCGCAATTCGCCTTTAGCATTTTGAAATACAAATTTATAATTTCGAATTTTCCATTTCGCATTTTCAATTTTAACTTTTGTATTTTATCTTTTGAATATCGTTTTTTCTTTTGCTTTAGGCATTTTAAATTTCTCCATTTTCATTTCATGTTTTGAAAATCGTTTTTAATTTTGCCTTCCGCCTTTCGCCTTTCGCCTTTCGCCTTTCGCCTTTCACCTTCCGCCTTTCGCCTTTCACCTTCCGCCTTTCGCCTTTCGCCTTTCGCCTTTCGCCTTTCGCCTTTCGCCTTTCGCCTTTCGCCTTTCGACTTTCGTCCTTCGCCTTTCGCCTTTCGCCTTACGCCTTTCACCTTCCGCCTTTCGCCTTTCGCCTTTCGCCTTTCCCCTTTCGCCTTCCGCCTTTCGCCTTTCGCCTTTCGCCTTTCGCCTTTCGCCTTTCGCCTTTCGCCTTTCGCCTTTCGCCTTTCGCCTTTCGCCTTTCGCCTTTCGCCTTTCACCTTTCGCCTTTCGCCTTTCGCCTTTTGCATTTCGCCTTTCGCCTTTCGCCTTCCGCCTTTCGCCTTTCGCCTTTCGCCTTTCGCCTTTCGCCTTTCGCCTTTCGCCTTTCACCTTTCGCCTTTCGCCTTTCGCCTTTCACCTTCCGCCTTTCGCCTTTCACCTTCCGCCTTTCGCCTTTCGCCTTTCGCCTTTCGCCTTTCGCCTTTCGCCTTACGCCTTTCACCTTCCGCCTTTCGCCTTTCGCTTTCGCATTACCCCTTTCGTCTTTCGCCTTTCCCCTTTCGCCTTCCGCCTTTCGCCTTTCGCCTTTCGCCTTTCCCCTTTCGCCTTTCCCCTTTCGCCTTTCGCCTTTCGCCTTTCGCCTTTCGCCTTTCGCCTTTCGCCTTTCGCCTTTCGCCTTTCGCCTTTCGCCTTTCGCTTTTCGCCTTTCGCCTTTCGCCTTTCGCCTTTCGCCTTTCGCCTTACGCCTTTCGCCTTTCGCCTTTCGCATTTCGCCTTTCACCTTTCGCCTTTCGCCTTTCGCCTTTTGCATTTCGCCTTTCGCCTTTCGACTTTCGCCCTTCGCCTTTCGTCTTTCGCCTTTCGCAATTCGCCTTTAGCATTTTGAAATACAAATTTATAATTTCGAATTTTCCATTTCGCATTTTCAATTTCAACTTTTGTATTTTATCTTTTGAATATCGTTTTTTCTTTTGCTTTAGGCATTTTAAATTTCTCCATTTTCATTTCATGTTTTGAAAATCGTTTTTCCTTTTGCCTTCCGCCTTTCGCCTTTCGCCTTTCGCCTTTCGCCTTTCGCCTTTCACCTTTCGCCTTACGCCTTTCGCCTTCCGACTTTCGCCTTTCGTCTTTCGCCTTTCACCTTACGCCTTTCACCTTCCGCCTTTCGCCTTTCGCCTTTCGCCTTTCGCCTTTCGCCTTTCGCCTTTCGCCTTTCGCCTTTCGCCTCTTTCACCTTCCGCCTTCCGCCTTTCGCCTTTCGCCTTTCGCCTTTCGCCTTTCGCCTTTCGCCTTTCGCCTTTCGCCTTTCGCCTTTCGCCTTTCGCCTTTCGCCTTTCCCCTTTCGCCTTTCGCCTTTCGCCTTTCGCCTTTCGCCTTTCGCCTTTTGCATTTCACCTTCCGCCTTTCGCCTTTCGCCTTTCGCCTTTCGCCTTTCGCCTTTCGCCTTTCGCCTTTCGCCTTTCGCCTTTCGCATTTCGCCTTTCGACTTTCGCCTTTCGCCTTTCGCCTTTCGCCTTTCGCCTTTCGCCTTTCGCCTTTCGCCTTTCGCCTTTCGCCTTACGCCTTTCGCCTTTCGCCTTTCGCCTTTCGCCTTTCACCTTTCGCCTTTCGCATTTCACCTTTCGCCTTTCGCCTTTCGCCTTTTGCATTTCGCCTTTCGCCTTTCGACTTTCGCCCTTCGCCTTTCGCCTTTCGTCTTTCGCCTTTCGCAATTCGCCTTTAGCATTTTGAAATACAAATTTATAATTTCGAATTTTCCATTTCGCATTTTCAATTTCAACTTTTGTATTTTATCTGTTGAATATCGTTTTTTCTTTTGCTTTAGGCATTTTAAATTTCTCCATTTTTATTTCATGTTTTGAAAATCGTTTTTCCTTTTGCCTTAGGCATTTTGACTTTTGCCTCTCGCCCTTCACCTTTCGCCTTTCGCCTTCCGCCTTTCGCCTTTCGCCTTTCGCCTTTCGCCTTACGCCTTTCGCCTTTCACTTTTCGCCTTTCACTTTTCGCCTTTCGCCTTTCAACTTTCGCCTTTCGCCTTTCGCCTTTCGCCTTTCGCCTTTCGCCTTTCACCTTTCGCCTTTCGCCTTTCACCTTTCGCCTTGCGCCTTTCGCCTTTCGCCTTTTGCATTTCGCCTTTCGCCTTTCGACTTTCGCCCTTCGCCTTTCGTCTTTCGTATTTCGCAATTAGCCTTTAGCATTTTGAAATACAAATTTGTAATTTCGAATTTTCCATTTCGCATTTTCAATTTCAACTTTTGTATTTTATCTTTTGAATATCGTTTTTTCTTTTGCTTTAGGCATTTTAAATTTCTCCATTTTCATTTCATGTTTTGAAAATCGTTTTTCCTTTTGCCTTCCGCCTTTCGCCTTTCGCCTTTCGCCTTTCGCCTTTCACCTTCCGCCTTTCGCCTTTCACCTTTCGCCTTTCGCCTTTCGCCTTTCGCCTTTCGCCTTTCGCCTTTCGCCTTTCGCCTTTCGACTTTCGTCCTTCGCCTTTCGCCTTTCGCCTTACGCCTTTCACCTTCCGCCTTTCGCCTTTCGCCTTTCGCCTTTTCCCTTTCGCCTTCCCCCTTTCGCCTTTCGCCTTTCGCCTTTCGCCTTTCGCCTTTCGCCTTTCGCCTTTCGCCTTTCGCCTTTCGCCTTTCGCCTTTCACCTTTCGCCTTTCGCCTTTCGCCTTTTGCATTTCGCCTTTCGCCTTTCGCCTTCCGCCTTTCGCCTTTCGCCTTTCGCCTTTCGCCTTTCGCCTTTCGCCTTTCG
This sequence comes from Dioctria rufipes, assembly GCA_963924295.1. NCBI lineage: Eukaryota > Metazoa > Arthropoda > Insecta > Diptera > Asilidae > Dioctria > Dioctria rufipes. The sequence continues at coordinate 68,602 of CAWUPM010000909.1, forward strand.
CCTTTCGCCTTTCGCCTTTCGCCTTTCGCCTTTCACCTTTCGCCTTTCGCCTTTCGCCTTTCGCCTTTCACCTTCCGCCTTTCGCCTTTCACCTTCCGCCTTTCGCCTTTCGCCTTTCGCCTTTCGCCTTTCGCCTTTCGACTTTCGTCCTTCGCCTTTCGCCTTTCGCCTTACGCCTTTCACCTTCCGCCTTTCGCATTTCGCCTTTCGCCTTTCGCCTTTCGCCTTTCACCTTTCGCTTTTCGCCTTTCGCCTTTCGCCTTTCGCCTTTCGCCTTTCGCCTTTCCCCTTTCGCCTTCCGCCTTTCGCCTTTCGCCTTTCGCCTTTCGCCTTTCGCCTTTCGCCTTTCGCCTTTCGCCTTTCGCCTTTCGCCTTTCACCTTTCGCCTTTCGCCTTTCGCCTTTCGCCTTTCACCTTCCGCCTTTCGCCTTTCACCTTCCGCCTTTCGCCTTTCGCCTTTCGCCTTTCGCCTTTCGCCTTTCGACTTTCGTCCTTCGCCTTTCGCCTTTCGCCTTACGCCTTTCACCTTCCGCCTTTCGCCTTTCGCCTTTCGCCTTTCGCCTTTCGCCTTTCACCTTTCGCCTTTCGCCTTTCGCCTTTCGCCTTTCGCATTTCGCCTTTCGCCATTCGCCTTTCGCCTTTCGCATTTCGCCTTTCACCTTCCGCCTTTCGCCTTTCGCCTTTCGCCTTTCGCCTATCGCCTTTCGCCTTTCGACTTTCGTCCTTCGCCTTTCGCCTTTCGCCTTACGCCTTTCACCTTCCGCCTTTCGCCTTTCGCCTTTCGCCTTTCCCCTTTCGCCTTCCGCCTTTCGCCTTTCGCCTTTCGCCTTTCGCCTTTCACCTTTCGCCTTTCGCCTTTCGCCTTTTGCATTTCGCCTTACGCCTTTCGACTTTCGCCCTTCGCCTTTCGTCTTTCGCCTTTCGCAATTCGCCTTTAGCATTTTGAAATACAAATTTATAATTTCGAATTTTCCATTTCGCATTTTCAATTTCAACTTTTGTATTTTACCTTTTGAATATCGTTTTTTCTTTTGCTTTAGGCATTTTAAATTTCTCCATTTTCATTTCAGGTTTTGAAAATCGTTTTTCCTTTTGCCTTCCGCCTTTCGCCTTTCGCCTTTCGCCTTTCGCCTTTGGCCTTTCGCCTTTCGCCTTTCGCCTTTCGCCTTTCGCCTTTCACCTTTCGACTTTGGCCTTTCGCCTTTCACCTTTCGCCTTACGCCTTTCGCCTTCCGCCTTTCGCCTTTTGCATTTCGCCTTTCGCCTTTCGCCTTCCGCCTTTCGCCTTTCGCCTTTCGCCTTTCGCCTTTCGCCTTTCGCCTTTCGCCTTTCACCTTTCGCCTTTCGCCTTTCGCCTTTCGCCTTTCACCTTCCGCCTTTCGCCTTTCACCTTCCGCCTTTCGCCTTTCGCCTTTCGCCTTTCGCCTTTCGCCTTTCGACTTTCGTCCTTCGCCTTTCGCCTTTCGCCTTACGCCTTTCACCTTCCGCCTTTCGCATTTCGCCTTTCGCCTTTCGCCTTTAGCCTTTCACCTTTCGCCTTTCGCCTTTCGCCTTTCGCCTTTCACATTTCGCCTTTCGCCTTTCGCCTTTCGCCTTTCCCCTTTCGCCTTCCGCCTTTCGCCTTTCGCCTTTCGCCTTTCGCCTTTCGCCTTTCGCCTTTCGCCTTTCGCCTTTCGCCTTTCACCTTTCGCCTTTCGCCTTTCGCCTTTCGCCTTTCACCTTCCGCCTTTCGCCTTTCACCTTCCGCCTTTCGCCTTTCGCCTTTCGCCTTTCGCCTTTCGCCTTTCGACTTTCGTCCTTCGCCTTTCGCCTTTCGCCTTACGCCTTTCACCTTCCGCCTTTCGCCTTTCGCCTTTCGCCTTTCGCCTTTCACCTTTCGCCTTTCGCCTTTCGCCTTTCGCCTTTCGCATTTCGCCTTTCGCCTTTCGCCTTTCGCCATTCGCCTTTCGCCTTTCGCATTTCGCCTTTCGCCTTCCGCCTTTCGCCTTTCGCCTTTCGCCTTTCGCCTATCGCCTTTCGCCTTTCGACTTTCGTCCTTCGCCTTTCGCCTTTCGCCTTACGCCTTTCACCTTCCGCCTTTCGCCTTTCGCCTTTCGCCTTTCCCCTTTCGCCTTCCGCCTTTCGCCTTTCGCCTTTCGCCTTTCGCCTTTCGCCTTTCACCTTTCGCCTTTCGCCTTTCGCCTTTTGCATTTCGCCTTTCGCCTTTCGACTTTCGCCCTTCGCCTTTCGTCTTTCGCCTTTCGCAATTCGCCTTTAGCATTTTGAAATACAAATTTATAATTTCGAATTTTCCATTTCGCATTTTCAATTTCAACTTTTGTATTTTATCTTTTGAATATCGTTTTTTCTTTTGCTTTAGGCATTTTAAATTTCTCCATTTTCATTTCATGTTTTGAAAATCGTTTTTCCTTTTGCCTTCCGCCTTTCGCCTTTCGCCTTTCGCCTTTCGCCTTTCGCCTTTCACCTTTCGCCTTACGCCTTTCGCCTTCCGACTTTCGCCTTTCGTCTTTCGCCTTTCACCTTACGCCTTTCACCTTCCGCCTTTCGCCTTTCGCCTTTCGCCTTTCGCCTTTCGCCTTTCGCCTTTCGCCTTTCGCCTTTCGCCTTTCGCCTCTTTCACCTTCCGCCTTTCGCCTTTCGCCTTTCGCCTTTCGCCTTTCGCCTTTCGCCTTTCGCCTTTCGCCTTTCGCCTTTCGCCTTTCGCCTTTCCCCTTTCGCCTTTCGCCTTTCGCCTTTCGCCTTTCGCCTTTCGCCTTTCGCCTTTCGCCTTTTGCATTTCACCTTCCGCCTTTCGCCTTTCGCCTTTCGCCTTTCGCCTTTCGCCTTTCGCCTTTCGCCTTTCGCATTTCGCCTTTCGACTTTCGCCTTTCGCCTTTCGCCTTTCGCCTTTCGCCTTTCGCCTTTCGCCTTTCGCCTTACGCCTTTCGCCTTTCGCCTTTCGCCTTTCGCCTTTCACCTTTCGCCTTTCGCATTTCACCTTTCGCCTTTCGCCTTTCGCCTTTTGCATTTCGCCTTTCGCCTTTCGACTTTCGCCCTTCGCCTTTCGCCTTTCGTCTTTCGCCTTTCGCAATTCGCCTTTAGCATTTTGAAATACAAATTTATAATTTCGAATTTTCCATTTCGCATTTTCAATTTCAACTTTTGTATTTTATCTGTTGAATATCGTTTTTTCTTTTGCTTTGGGCATTTTAAATTTCTCCATTTTTATTTCATGTTTTGAAAATCGTTTTTCCTTTTGCCTTAGGCATTTTGACTTTTGCCTCTCGCCCTTCACCTTTCGCCTTTCGCCTTCCGCCTTTCGCCTTTCGCCTTTCGCCTTTCGCCTTACGCCTTTCGCCTTTCACTTTTCGCCTTTCACTTTTCGCCTTTCGCCTTTCAACTTTCGCCTTTCGCCTTTCGCCTTTCGCCTTTCGCCTTTCGCCTTTCGCCTTTCACCTTTCGCCTTTCGCCTTTCACCTTTCGCCTTGCGCCTTTCGCCTTTCGCCTTTTGCATTTCGCCTTTCGCCTTTCGACTTTCGCCCTTCGCCTTTCGTCTTTCGTATTTCGCAATTAGCCTTTAGCATTTTGAAATACAAATTTGTAATTTCGAATTTTCCATTTCGCATTTTCAATTTCAACTTTTGTATTTTATCTTTTGAATATCGTTTTTTCTTTTGCTTTAGGCATTTTAAATTTCTCCATTTTCATTTCATGTTTTGAAAATCGTTTTTCCTTTTGCCTTCCGCCTTTCGCCTTTCGCCTTTCGCCTTTCGCCTTTCACCTTCCGCCTTTCGCCTTTCACCTTTCGCCTTTCGCCTTTCGCCTTTCGCCTTTCGCCTTTCGCCTTTCGCCTTTCGCCTTTCGACTTTCGTCCTTCGCCTTTCGCCTTTCGCCTTACGCCTTTCACCTTCCGCCTTTCGCCTTTCGCCTTTCGCCTTTTCCCTTTCGCCTTCCCCCTTTCGCCTTTCGCCTTTCGCCTTTCGCCTTTCGCCTTTCGCCTTTCGCCTTTCGCCTTTCGCCTTTCGCCTTTCGCCTTTCACCTTTCGCCTTTCGCCTTTCGCCTTTTGCATTTCGCCTTTCGCCTTTCGCCTTCCGCCTTTTGCCTTTCGCCTTTCGCCTTTCGCCTTTCGCATTTCGCCTTTCGCCTTTCGCCTTTCGCCTTTCGCCTTTCACCTTTCGCCTTTCGCCTTTCGCCTTTCGCCTTTCGCCTTTCACCTTCCGCCTTTCGCCTTTCACCTTCCGCCTTTCGCCTTTCGCCTTTCGCCTTTCGCCTTTCGCCTTTCGACTTTCGCCTTTCACCTTTCGCCTTACGCCTTTCGCCTTTCGCCTTTCGCCTTTCGCCTTTCGCCTTTCGCCTTTCGACTTTCGCTTTTCGCCTTTCGCCTTTCGCCTTACGCCTTTCGCCTTCCGCCTTTCGCCTTTCGCCTTTCGCCTTTCGCCTTTCGCCTTTCGCCTTTCGCCTTTCGCCTTTCGCCTTTCGCCCTTCGCCTTTCGCCTTTCGTCTTTCGCCTTTCGCAATTCGCCTTTAGCATTTTGAAATACAAATTTATAATTTCGAATTTTCCAATTCGCATTTTCAATTTCAACTTTTGTATTTTATCTGTTGAATATCGTTTTTTCTTTTGCTTTGGGCATTTTAAATTTCTCCATTTTTATTTCATGTTTTGAAAATCGTTTTTCCTTTTGCCTTAGGCATTTTGACTTTTGCCTCTCGCCCTTCACCTTTCGCCTTTCGCCTTCCGCCTTTCGCCTTTCGCCTTTCGCCTTACGCCTTTCGCCTTTCACTTTTCGCCTTTCACTTTTCGCCTTTCGCCTTTCAACTTTCGCCTTTCGCCTTTCGCCTTTCGCCTTTCGCCTTTCACCTTTCGCCTTTCGCCTTTCACCTTTCGCCTTGCGCCTTTCGCCTTTCGCCTTTTGCATTTCGCCTTTCGCCTTTCGACTTTCGCCCTTCGCCTTTCGTCTTTCGTATTTCGCAATTAGCCTTTAGCATTTTGAAATACAAATTTGTAATTTCGAATTTTCCATTTCGCATTTTCAATTTCAACTTTTGTATTTTACCTTTTGAATATCGTTTTTTCTTTTGCTTCAGGCATTTTAAATTTCTCCATTTTCATTTCATGTTTTGAAAATCGTTTTTCCTTTTGTCTTCCGCCTTTCGCCTTTCGCCTTTCACCTTTCGCCTTACGCCTTTCGCCTTTCGCCTTTCGCCTTTCGCCTTTCGCCTTTCGCCTTTCGACTTTCGCTTTTCGCCTTTCGCCTTTCGCCTTACGCCTTTCGCCTTCCGCCTTTCGCCTTTCGCCTTTCGCCTTTCGCCTTTCGCCTTTCGCCTTTCGCTTTTCGCCTTTCGCCTTTCGCCTTTCGCCTTTCGCCTTTCACCTTCCGCATTTCGCCTTTCGCCTTTCGCCTTTCGCCTTTCGCCTTTCGCCTTTCGCCTTTCCCCTTTCGCCTTTCGCCTTTCGCCTTTTGCATTTCGCCTTTCGCCTTTCGACTTTCGCCCTTCGCCTTTCGTCTTTCGCCTTTCGCAATTCGCCTTTAGCATTTTGATATACAAATTTATAATTTCGAATTTTCCATTTCGCATTTTCAATTTCACCTTTTGTATTTTACCTTTTGAATATCGTTTTTTCTTTTGCTTCAGGCATTTTAAATTTCTCCATTTTCATTTCATGTTTTGAAAATCGTTTTTCCTTTTGTCTTCCGCCTTTCGCCTTTCGCCTTTCACCTTTCGCCTTACGCCTTTCGCCTTTCGCCTTTCGCCTTTCGCCTTTCGCCTTTCGCCTTTCGACTTTCGCTTTTCGCCTTTCGCCTTTCGCCTTACGCCTTTCGCCTTCCGCCTTTCGCCTTTCGCCTTTCGCCTTCCGCCTTTCGCCTTTCGCCTTTCGCCTTTCGCTTTTCGCCTTTCGCCTTTCGCCTTTCGCCTTTCGCCTTTCACCTTCCGCATTTCGCCTTTCGCCTTTCGCCTTTCGCCTTTCGCCTTTCGCCTTTCGCCTTTCGCCTTTCGCCTTTCGCCTTTCGCCTTTCGCCTTTCGCCTTTCGCCTTTCGCCTTTCACCTTTCGCCTTTCGCCTTTCACCTTTCGCCTTTCGCCTTTTGCATTTCGCCTTTCGCCTTTCGACTTTCGCCCTTCGCCTTTCGTCTTTCGCCTTTCGCCTTTCGCAATTCGCCTTTAGCATTTTGATATACAAATTTATAATTTCGAATTTTCCATTTCGCATTTTCAATTTCACCTTTTGTATTTTATCTTTTGAATATCGTTTTTTTCTTTTGCTTTAGGCATTTTAAATTTCTCCATTTTCATTTCATGTTTTGAAAATCGTTTTTCCTTTTGCCTTCCGCTTTTCGCCTTTCGCCTTTCGCCTTTCGCCTTTCGCCTTTCGCCTTTCGCCTTTCGCCTTTCGCCTTTCGCTTTTCGCCTTTCGCCTTTCGCCTTTCGCCTTTCGCCTTTCGCCTTTCACCTTTCACCTTCCGCCTTTCGCCTTTCGCCTTTCGCCTTTCGCCTTTCGCCTTTCGCCTTTCGCCTTTCGCCTTTCGCCTTTCACCTTCCGCCTTTCGCCTTTCGCCTTTCGCCTTTCGCCTTTCGCCTTACGCCTTTCGCCTTTCACTTTTCGCCTTTCACTTTTCGCCTTTCGCCTTTCAACTTTCCCCTTTCGCCTTTCGCCTTTCGCTTTTCGCCTTTCGCCTTTCGCCTTTCACCTTCCGCCTTTCGCTTTTCGCCTTCCGCCTGTCGAATTTCGCCTTTCGCCTATCGCCTTTCGCCTTTCGCCTTCCGCTTTTCGCCTTTCGCTTTTCGCCTTTCGCCTTTCGCCTTTCGCCTTTCGCCTTTCGCCTTTCGCCTTTCGCCTTTCGCCTTTCGCCTTTCGCCTTTCGCCTTTCGCCTTTCGCCTTTCGCCTTACGCCTTTCATCTTCCGCCTTTCGCCTTTCGCCTTTCGCCTTTGGCCTTTCGCCTTTCGCCTTTCGCCTTTCGCCTTTCGCCTTTCGCCTTTCGCCTTTCGCCTTTCGCCTTTCGCCTTTCGCCTTTCGCCTTTCACCTTTCGCCATTCGCCTTTCACCTTTCGCCTTTCGCCTTTCGCCTTTCGCCTTTCGCCTTTTGCATTTCGCCTTTCGCCTTCCGACTTTCGCCCTTCGCCTTTCGTCTTTCGTATTTCGCAATTAGCCTTTAGCATTTTGAAATACAAATTTGTAATTTCGAATTTTCCATTTCGCATTTTCAATTTCAACTTTTGTATTTTATCTTTTGAATATCGTTTTTTCTTTTGCTTCAGGCATTTTAAATTTCTCCATTTTCATTTCATGTTTTGAAAATCGTTTTTCCTTTTGTCTTCCGGCTTTCGCCTTTCGCCTTTCACCTTTCGCCTTACGCCTTTCGCCTTTCGCCTTTCGCCTTTCGCCTTTCGCCTTTCGCCTTTCGCCTTTCGCCTTTCGACTTTCGCTTTTCGCCTTTCGCCTTTCGCCTTACGCCTTTCACCTTCCGCCTTTCGCCTTTCGCCTTTCGCCTTTCGCCTTTCGCCTTTCGCCTTTCGCCTTTCGCCTTTCGCCTTTCGCCTTTCGCCTTTCGCCTTTCGCCTTTCGCTTTTCGCCTTTCGCCTTTCGCCTTTCGCCTTACGCCTTTCGCCTTTCGTCTTTCGCCTTTCGCCTTTCGCCTTTCGCCTTTTGCCTTTCCCCTTTCGCCTTTCGCCTTTCGCCTTTCGCCTTTCGCCTTTCGCCTTTCGCCTTTCGCCTTTCGCCTTTCGCCTTTCGCATTTCGCCTTTCGCCTTTCGCCTTTCGCCTTTCGCCTTTCGCCTTTCGCCTTTCACCTTTCGCCTTTCGCCTTTCACCTTTCGCCTTTCGCCTTTCGCCTTTTGCATTTCGCCTTTCGCCTTTCGACTTTCGCCCTTCGCCTTTCGTCTTTCGTCTTTCGCAATTAGCCTTTAGCATTTTGAAATACAAATTTATAATTTCGAATTTTCCATTTCGCATTTTCAATTTCAACTTTTGTATTTTATCTTTTGAATATCGTTTTTTCTTTTGCTTCAGGCATTTTAAATTTCTCCATTTTCATTTCATGTTTTGAAAATCGTTTTTCCTTTTGCCTTCCGCTTTTCTCCTTTCGCCTTTCGCCTTTCGCCGTTCGCCTTTCGCCTTTCGCCTTTCGCCTTTCGCCTTTCGCCTTTCGCCTTTCGCCTTTCGCCTTTCGCCTTTCGCCTTTCGCCTTTCGCCTTTCACCTTCCGCCTTTCGCCTTTCGCCTTTCGCCTTTCGCCTTTCGCCTTTCCCCTTTCGCCTTTCGCCTTTCGCCTTTCGCCTTTCGCCTTTCGCCTTTCGCCTTTCGCCTTTCGCCTTTCGCCTTTCGCCTTTCGCCTTTCGCCTTTCGCCTTTCGCCTTTCGCCTTTCGCCTTTCGCCTTTCGCCTTTCGCCTTTCGCCTTTCGCCTTTCGCCTTTCGCCTTTCGCCTTTCGCCTTTCAACTTTCGCCTTTCACCTTTCGCCTTTCGCCTTTTGCATTTCGCCTTTCGCCTTTCGACTTTCGCCCTTCGCCTTTCGTCTTTCGCCTTTCGCAATTCGCCTTTAGCATTTTGAAATACAAATTTATAATTTCGAATTTTCCATTTCGCATTTTCAATTTCACCTTTTGTATTTTATCTTTTGAATATCGTTTTTTCTTTTGCTTCAGGCATTTTAAATTTCTCCATTTTCATTTCATGTTTTGAAAATCGTTTTTCCTTTTGCCTTCCGCTTTTCTCCTTTCGCCTTTCGCCTTTCGCCGTTCGCCTTTCGCCTTTCGCCTTTCGCCTTTCGCCTTTCGCCTTTCGCCTTTCGCCTTTCGCCTTTCGCCTTTCGCCTTTCGCCTTTCGCCTTTCGCCTTTCACCTTCCGCCTTTCGCCTTTCGCCTTTCGCCTTTCGCCTTTCGCCTTTCCCCTTTCGCCTTTCGCCTTTCGCCTTTCGCCTTTCGCCTTTCGCCTTTCGCCTTTCGCCTTTCGCCTTTCGCCTTTCGCCTTTCGCCTTTCGCCTTTCGCCTTTCGCCTTTCGCCTTTCGCCTTTCGCCTTTCGCCTTTCGCCTTTCGCCTTTCGCCTTTCACCTTTCGCCTTTCGCCTTTCGCCTTTCGCCTTTTGCATTTCGCCTTTCGCCTTTCGACTTTCGCCCTTCGCCTTTCGTCTTTCGTCTTTCGCAATTAGCCTTTAGCATTTTGAAATACAAATTTATAATTTCGAATTTTCCATTTCGCACTTTCAATTTCAACTTTTGTATTTTATCTTTTGAATATCGTTTTTTCTTTTGCTTCAGGCATTTTAAATTTCTCCATTTTCATTTCATGTTTTGAAAATCGTTTTTCCTTTTGCCTTCCGCTTTTCTCCTTTCGCCTTTCGCCGTTCGCCTTTCGCCTTTCGCCTTTCGCCTTTCGCCTTTCGCCTTTCGCCTTTCGCCTTTCGCCTTTCGCCTTTCGCCTTTCGCCTTTCGCCTTTCACCTTCCGCCTTTCGCCTTTCGCCTTTTGCCTTTCGCCTTTCGCCTTTCCCCTTTCGCCTTTCGCCTTTCGCCTTTGGCCTTTCGCCTTTCGCCTTTCGCCTTTCGCCTTTCGCCTTTCGCCTTTCGCCGTTCGCCTTTCCCCTTTCGCCTTTCGCCTTTCGCCTTTCGCCTTTCGCCTTTCGCCTTTCGCCTTTCGCCTTTCGCCTTTCGACTTTCGCCCTTCGCCTTTCGTCTTTCGCCTTTCGCATTTCGCCTTTAGCATTTTGAAATACGAATTTATAATTTCGAATTTTCCATTTCGCATTTTCAATTTCAACTTTTGTATTTTATCTTTTGAATATCGTTTTTTCTTTTGCTTTAGGCATTTTAAATTTCTCCATTTTCATTTGAAAATCGTTTTTCCTTTTGCCTTAGGCATTTTGACTTTTGCCTCACGCCCTTCGCCTTTCGCCTATCGCCTTTCGCCTTTCGCCTTCCGCTTTTCGCCTTTCGCTTTTCGCCTTTCGCCTTTCGCCTTTCGCCTTTCGCCTTTCGCCTTTCGCCTTTCGCCTTTCGCCTTTCGCCTTTCGCCTTTCGCCTTTCGCCTTTCGCCTTTCGCCTTTCGGCTTTCGCCTTTCGCCTTTCGCCTTTCGCCTTACGCCTTTCATCTTCCGTCTTTCGCCTTTCGCCTTTCGCCTTTGGCCTTTCGCCTTTCGCCTTTCGCCTTTCGCCTTTCGCCTTTCGCCTTTCGCCTTTCGCCTTTCACCTTTCGCCTTTCGCCTTTCACCTTTCGCCTTTCGCCTTTCGACTTTCGCCCTTCGCCTTTCGTCTTTCGTATTTCGCAATTAGCCTTTAGCATTTTGAAATACAAATTTGTAATTTCGAATTTTCCATTTCGCATTTTCAATTTCAACTTTTGTATTTTATCTTTTGAATATCGTTTTTTCTTTTGCTTCAGGCATTTTAAATTTCTCCATTTTCATTACATGTTTTGAAAATCGTTTTTCCTTTTGCCTTCCGCTTTTCTCCTTTCGCCTTTCGCCTTTCGCCTTTCTCCTTTCGCCTTTCGCCTTTCGCCTTTCGCCTTTCGCCTTTCGCCTTTCGCCTTTCGCCTTTCGCCTTTCGCCTTTCGCCTTTCACCTTTCGCCTTTCGCCTTTCGCCTTTCACCTTTCGCCTGTCACCTTTCGCCTTTCGCCTTTCGCCTTTCGCCTTTCGCCTTTCGTCTTTCGCCTTTCGCCTTTCGCCTTTCGCCTTTCCAATTTCGCCTTTCGCCTTTCGCCTTTCGCCTTTCGCCTTTCGCATTTCGCCTTTCGCCTTTCGCCTTTCGCCTTTCGCCTTTCGCCTTTCGCCTTTCACGTTTCGCCTTTCGCCTTTCGCCTTTCGCCTTTCGCCTTTCGCCTTTTGCATTTCGCCTTTCGCCTTTCGACTTTCGCCCTTCGCCTTTCGTCTTTCGTCTTTCGCAATTAGCCTTTAGCATTTTGAAATACAAATTTATAATTTCGAATTTTCCATTTCGCATTTTCAATTTCAACTTTTGTATTTTATCTTTTGAATATCGTTTTTTCTTTTGCTTCAGGCATTTTAAATTTCTCCATTTTCATTGCATGTTTTGAAAATCGTTTTTCCTTTTGCCTTCCGCTTTTCTCCTTTCGCCTTTCGCCTTTCGCCTTTCGCCTTTCGCCTTTCGCCTTTCGCCTTTCGCCTTTCGCCTTTCGCCTTTCGCCTTTCGCCTTTCGCCTTTCGCCTTTCGCCTTTCGCCTTTCGCCTTTCGCCTTTCGCCTTTCGCCTTTCGCCTTTCGCCTTTCGCCTTTCGCCTTTCCCCTTTCGCCTTTCGCCTTTCGCCTTTCGCCTTTCGCCTTTCGCCTTTCGCCTTTCGCCTTTCGCCTTTCGCCTTTCGCCTTTCGCCTTTCGCCTTTCGCCTTTCGCCTTTCGCCTTTCGCCTTTCGCCTTTCGCCTTTCGCCTTTCATCTTTCGCCTTTCACCTTTCGCCTTTCGCCTTTTGGATTTCGCCTTTCGCCTTTCGACTTTCGCCCTTCGCCTTTCGTCTTTCGCCTTTCGCAATTCGCCTTTAGCATTTTGAAATACAAATTTATAATTTCGAATTTTCCATTTCGCATTTTCAATTTCACCTTTTGTATTTTATCTTTTGAATATCGTTTTTTCTTTTGCTTCAGGCATTTTAAATTTCTCCATTTTCATTTCATGTTTTGAAAATCGTTTTTCCTTTTGCCTTCCGCTTTTCGCCTTTCGCCTTTCGCCTTTCGCCTTTCGCCTTTCGCCTTTCGCCTTTCGCCTTACGCCTTTCGCCTTTCGCCTTTCGCCTTTCGCCTTTCACCTTTCGCCTTTCGCCTTTCACCTTTCGCCTTTCGCCTTTCGCCTTTTGCATTTCGCCTTTCGCCTTTCGACTTTCGCCCTTCGCCTTTCGCCTTTCGTCTTTCGCCTTTCGCAATTCGCCTTTAGCATTTTGAAATACAAATTTATAATTTCGAATTTTCCATTTCGCATTTTCAATTTCAACTTTTGTATTTTATCTGTTGAATATCGTTTTTTCTTTTGCTTTAGGCATTTTAAATTTCTCCATTTTTATTTCATGTTTTGAAAATCGTTTTTCCTTTTGCCTTAGGCATTTTGACTTTTGCCTCTCGCCCTTCACCTTTCGCCTTTCGCCTTCCGCCTTTCGCCTTTCGCCTTTCGCCTTACGCCTTTCGCCTTTCACTTTTCGCCTTTCACTTTTCGCCTTTCGCCTTTCACCTTTCGCCTTTCGCCTTTCACCTTTCGCCTTTCGCCTTTTGCATTTCGCCTTTCGCCTTTCGACTTTCGCCCTTCGCCTTTCGTCTTTCGTATTTCGCAATTAGCCTTTAGCATTTTGAAATACAAATTTGTAATTTCGAATTTTCCATTTCGCATTTTCAATTTCAACTTTTGTATTTTATCTTTTGAATATCGTTTTTTCTTTTGCTTTAGGCATTTTAAATTTCTCCATTTTCATTTCATGTTTTGAAAATCGTTTTTCCTTTTGCCTTCCGCCTTTCGCCTTTCGCCTTTCGCCTTTCGCCTTTCACCTTCCGCCTTTCGCCTTTCACCTTTCGCCTTTCGCCTTTCGCCTTTCGCCTTTCGCCTTTCGCCTTTCGCCTTTCGACTTTCGTCCTTCGCCTTTCGCCTTTCGCCTTACGCCTTTCACCTTCCGCCTTTCGCCTTTCGCCTTTCGCCTTTCCCCTTTCGCCTTCCCCCTTTCGCCTTTCGCCTTTCGCCTTTCGCCTTTCGCCTTTCGCCTTTCGCCTTTCGCCTTTCGCCTTTCGCCTTTCGTCTTTCACCTTTCGCCTTTCGCCTTTCGCCTTTTGCATTTCGCCTTTCGCCTTTCGCCTTCCGCCTTTCGCCTTTCGCCTTTCGCCTTTCGCCTTTCGCCTTTCGCCTTTCGCCTTTCGCCTTTCGCCTTTCGCCTTTCACCTTTCGCCTTTCGCCTTTCGCCTTTCGCCTTTCACCTTCCGCCTTTCGCCTTTCACCTTCCGCCTTTCGCCTTTCGCCTTTCGCCTTTCGCCTTTCGCCTTTCGCCTTTCGCCTTTCGCCTTTCGACTTTCGTCCTTCGCCTTTCGCCTTTCGCCTTACGCCTTTCACCTTCCGCCTTTCGCATTTCACCTTTCGCCTTTCGCCTTTCGCTTTTCACCTTTCGCCTTTCGCCTTTCGCCTTTCGCCTTTCGCATTTCGCCTTTCGCCTTTCGCCTTTCGCCTTTCCCCTTTCGCCTTCCGCCTTTCGCCTTTCGCCTTTCGCCTTTCGCCTTTCGCCTTTCGCCTTTCGCCTTTCGCCTTTCGCCTTTCGCCTTTCACCTTTCGCCTTTCGCCTTTCGCCTTTCGCCTTTCACCTTCCGCCTTTCGCCTTTCACCTTCCGCCTTTCGCCTTTCGCCTTTCGCCTTTCGCCTTTCGCCTTTCGCCTTTCGCCTTTCGCCTTTCGACTTTCGTCCTTCGCCTTTCGCCTTTCGCCTTACGCCTTTCACCTTCCGCCTTTCGCCTTTCGCCTTTCGCCTTTCACCTTTCGCCTTTCGCCTTTCGCCTTTCGCCTTTCGCCTTTCGCATTTCGCCTTTCGCCTTTCGCCTTTCGCCATTCGCCTTTCGCCTTTCGCATTTCGCCTTTCACCTTCCGCCTTTCGCCTTTCGCCTTTCGCCTTTCGCCTTTCGCCTATCGCCTTTCGCCTTTCGACTTTCGTCCTTCGCCTTTCGCCTTTCGCCTTACGCCTTTCACCTTCCGCCTTTCGCCTTTCGCCTTTCGCCTTTCCCCTTTCGCCTTCCGCCTTTCGCCTTTCGCCTTTCGCCTTTCGCCTTTCGCCTTTCACCTTTCGCCTTTCGCCTTTCGCCTTTTGCATTTCGCCTTTCGCCTTTCGACTTTCGCCCTTCGCCTTTCGTCTTTCGCCTTTCGCAATTCGCCTTTAGCATTTTGAAATACAAATTTATAATTTCGAATTTTCCATTTCGCATTTTCAATTTCAACTTTTGTATTTTATCTTTTGAATATCGTTTTTTCTTTTGCTTTAGGCATTTTAAATTTCTCCATTTTCATTTCATGTTTTGAAAATCGTTTTTCCTTTTGCCTTCCGCCTTTCGCCTTTCGCCTTTCGCCTTTCGCCTTTCGCCTTTCACCTTTCGCCTTACGCCTTTCGCCTTCCGACTTTCGCCTTTCGCCTTTCGCCTTTCACCTTACGCCTTTCACCTTCCGCCTTTCGCCTTTCGCCTTTCGCCTTTCGCCTTTCGCCTTTCGCCTTTCGCCTTTCGCCTTTCGCCTTTCGCCTTTCGCCTTTCGCTTTTCGCCTTTCACCTTCCGCCTTTCGCCTTTCGCCTTTCGCCTTTCGCCTTTCGCCTTTCGCCTTTCGCCTTTCGCCTTTCGCCTTTCGCCTTTCGCCTTTCGCCTTTCGACTTTCCCCTTTCGCCTTTCGGCTTTCGCCTTTCGCCTTTCGCCTTTTGCATTTCACCTTCCGCCTTTCGCCTTTCGCCTTTCGCCTTTCGCCTTTCGCCTTTCGCCTTTCGCCTTTCGCCTTTCGCCTTTCGCCTTTCGCATTTCGCCTTTCGACTTTCGCCTTTCGCCTTTCGCCTTTCGCCTTTCGCCTTTCGCCTTTCGCCTTTCGCCTTTCGCCTTTCGCCTTTCGCCTTACGCCTTTCGCCTTTCGCCTTTCGCCTTTCGCCTTTCACCTTTCGCCTTTCGCCTTTCACCTTTCGCCTTTCGCCTTTCGCCTTTTGCATTTCGCCTTTCGCCTTTCGACTTTCGCCCTTCGCCTTTCGCCTTTCGTCTTTCGCCTTTCGCAATTCGCCTTTAGCATTTTGAAATACAAATTTATAATTTCGAATTTTCCATTTCGCATTTTCAATTTCAACTTTTGTATTTTATCTGTTGAATATCGTTTTTTCTTTTGCTTTAGGCATTTTAAATTTCTCCATTTTTATTTCATGTTTTGAAAATCGTTTTTCCTTTTGCCTTAGGCATTTTGACTTTTGCCTCTCGCCCTTCACCTTTCGCCTTTCGCCTTCCGCCTTTCGCCTTTCGCCTTTCGCCTTTCGCCTTACGCCTTTCGCCTTTCACTTTTCGCCTTTCACTTTTCGCCTTTCGCCTTTCAATTTCGCCTTTCGCCTTTCGCCTTTCGCCTTTCGCCTTTCGCCTTTCGCCTTTCGCCTTTCGCCTTTCACCTTTCGCCTTTCGCCTTTCACCTTTCGCCTTGCGCCTTTCGCCTTTCGCCTTTTGCATTTCGCCTTTCGCCTTTCGACTTTCGCCCTTCGCCTTTCGTCTTTCGTATTTCGCAATTAGCCTTTAGCATTTTGAAATACAAATTTGTAATTTCGAATTTTCCATTTCGCATTTTCAATTTCAACTTTTGTATTTTACCTTTTGAATATCGTTTTTTCTTTTGCTTCAGGCATTTTAAATTTCTCCATTTTCATTTCATGTTTTGAAAATCGTTTTTCCTTTTGTCTTCCGCCTTTCGCCTTTCGCCTTTCACTTTTCGCCTTTCGCCTTTCAACTTTCGCCTTTCGCCTTTCGCCTTTCGCTTTTCGCCTTTCGCCTTTCGCCTTTCACCTTCCGCCTTTCGCTTTTCGCCTTCCGCCTGTCGAATTTCGCCTTTCGCCTTTCGCCTTTCGCCTTTCGCCTTTCGCCTTTCGCCTTTCGCCTTTCGCCTTTCGCCTTTCGCCTTTCACCTTTCGCCTTTCGCCTTTCGCCTTTCGCCTTTCGCCTTTCGCCTTTCGCCTTTCGCCTTTCGCCTTTCGCCTTTCGCCTTTCGCCTTACGCCTTTCATCTTCCGCCTTTCGCCTTTCGCCTTTCGCCTTTCGCCTTTGGCCTTTCGCCTTTCGCCTTTCGCCTTTCGCCTTTCGCCTTTCGCCTTTCGCCTTTCGCCTTTCGCCTTTCGCCTTTCGCCTTTCGCCTTTCGTCTTTCACCTTTCGCCTTTCGCCTTTCACCTTTCGCCTTTCGCCTTTCGCCTTTCGCCTTTTGCATTTCGCCTTTCGCCTTTCGACTTTCGCCCTTCGCCTTTCGTCTTTCGTATTTCGCAATTAGCCTTTAGCATTTTGAAATACAAATTTGTAATTTCGAATTTTCCATTTCGCATTTTCAATTTCAACTTTTGTATTTTACCTTTTGAATATCGTTTTTTCTTTTGCTTCAGGCATTTTAAATTTCTCCATTTTCATTTCATGTTTTGAAAATCGTTTTTCATTTTGTCTTCCGCCTTTCGCCTTTCGCCTTTCACCTTTCGCCTTACGCCTTTCGCCTTTCGCCTTTCGCCTTTCGCCTTTCGCCTTTCGACTTTCGCTTTTCGCCTTTCGCCTTTCGCCTTACGCCTTTCACCTTCCGCCTTTCGCCTTTCGCCTTTCGCCTTTCGCCTTTCGCCTTTCGCCTTTCGCCTTTCGCCTTTCGCCTTTCGCCTTTCGCCTTTCGCCTTTCGCCTTTCGCCTTTCGCCTTTCGCCTTTCGCCTTTCACCTTCCGCATTTCGCCTTTCGCCTTTCGCCTTTCGCCTTTCCCCTTTCGCCTTTCGCCTTTCGCCTTTCGCCTTTCGCCTTTCGCCTTTCGCCTTTCGCCTTTCGCCTTTCGCCTTTCGCCTTTCGCCTTTCGCCTTTCGCCTTTCGCCTTTCGCCTTTCGCCTTTCGCCTTTCACCGTTCGCCTTTCGCCTTTCACCTTTCGCCTTTCGCCTTTCGCCTTTTGCATTTCGCCTTTCGCCTTTCGACTTTCGCCCTTCGCCTTTCGTCTTTCGCCTTTCGCAATTCGCCTTTAGCATTTTGATATACAAATTTATAATTTCGAATTTTCCATTTCGCATTTTCAATTTCACCTTTTGTATTTTATCTTTTGAATATCGTTTTTTTCTTTTGCTTTAGGCATTTTAAATTTCTCCATTTTCATTTCATGTTTTGAAAATCGTTTTTCCTTTTGCCTTCCGCTTTTCGCCTTTCGCCTTTCGCCTTTCGCCTTTCGCCTTTCGCCTTTCGCCTTTCGCTTTTCGCCTTTCGCCTTTCGCCTTTCGCCTTTCGCCTTTCGCCTTTCACCTTTCACCTTCCGCCTTTCGCCTTTCGCCTTTCGCCTTTCGCCTTTCGCCTTTCGCCTTTCGCCTTTCGCCTTTCGCCTTTCACCTTCCGCCTTTCGCCTTTCGCCTTTCGCCTTTCGCCTTACGCCTTTCGCCTTTCACTTTTCGCCTTTCACTTTTCGCCTTTCGCCTTTCAACTTTCCCCTTTCGCCTTTCGCCTTTCGCTTTTCGCCTTTCGCCTTTCGCCTTTCACCTTCCGCCTTTCGGTTTTCGCCTTCCGCCTGTCGAATTTCGCCTTTCGCCTTTCGCCTTTCGCCTTTCGCCTTTCGCCTTTCGCCTTTCGCCTTTCGCCTTTCACCTTTCTCCTTTCGCCTTTCGCCTGTCGCCTTTCGACTTTTGCCTTTCGCCTTTCGCCTTTCGACTTTCGCCCTTCGCCTTTCGTCTTTCGCCTTTCGCATTTCGCCTTTAGCATTTTGAAATACGAATTTATAATTTCGAATTTTCCATTTCGCATTTTCAATTTCAACTTTTGTATTTTATCTTTTGAATATCGTTTTTTCTTTTGCTTTAGGCATTTTAAATTTCTCCATTTTCATTTGAAAATCGTTTTTCCTTTTGCCTTAGGCATTTTGACTTTTGCCTCACGCCCTTCGCCTTTCGCCTATCGCCTTTCGCCTTTCGCCTTCCGCTTTTCGCCTTTCGCTTTTCGCCTTTCGCCTTTCGCCTTTCGCCTTTCGCCTTTCGCCTTTCGCCTTTCGCCTTTCGCCTTTCGCCTTTCGCCTTTCGCCTTTCGGCTTTCGCCTTTCGCCTTTCGCCTTTCGCCTTACGCCTTTCATCTTCCGCCTTTCGCCTTTCGCCTTTCGCCTTTGGCCTTTCGCCTTTCGCCTTTCGCCTTTCGCCTTTCGCCTTTCGCCTTTCGCCTTTCGCCTTTCGCCTTTCGCCTTTCGCCTTTCGCATTTCGCCTTTCGCCTTTCGCCTTTCGCCTTTCGCCTTTCGCCTTTCGCCTTTCACCTTTCACCTTTCGCCTTTCACCTTTCGCCTTTCGCCTTTCGCCTTTTGCATTTCGCCTTTCGCCTTTCGACTTTCGCCCTTCGCCTTTCGTCTTTCGTCTTTCGCAATTAGCCTTTAGCATTTTGAAATACAAATTTATAATTTCGAATTTTCCATTTCGCATTTTCAATTTCAACTTTTGTATTTTATCTTTTGAATATCGTTTTTTCTTTTGCTTCAGGCATTTTAAATTTCTCCATTTTCATTTCATGTTTTGAAAATCGTTTTTCCTTTTGCCTTCCGCTTTTCTCCTTTCGCCTTTCGCCTTTCGCCGTTCGCCTTTCGCCTTTCGCCTTTCGCCTTTCGCCTTTCGCCTTTCGCCTTTCGCCTTTCGCCTTTCGCCTTTCGCCTTTCGCCTTTCGCCTTTCGCCTTTCACCTTCCGCCTTTCGCCTTTCGCCTTTCGCCTTTCGCCTTTCGCCTTTCCCCTTTCGCCTTTCGCCTTTCGCCTTTCGCCTTTCGCCTTTCGCCTTTCGCCTTTCGCCTTTCGCCTTTCGCCTTTCGCCTTTCGCCTTTCGCCTTTCGCCTTTCGCCTTTCGCCTTTCGCCTTTCGCCTTTCGCCTTTCGCCTTTCGCCTTTCGCCTTTCGCCTTTCAACTTTCGCCTTTCACCTTTCGCCTTTCGCCTTTTGCATTTCGCCTTTCGCCTTTCGACTTTCGCCCTTCGCCTTTCGTCTTTCGCCTTTCGCAATTCGCCTTTAGCATTTTGAAATACAAATTTATAATTTCGAATTTTCCATTTCGCATTTTCAATTTCACCTTTTGTATTTTATCTTTTGAATATCGTTTTTTCTTTTGCTTCAGGCATTTTAAATTTCTCCATTTTCATTTCATGTTTTGAAAATCGTTTTTAATTTTGCCTTCCGCTTTTCTCCTTTCGCCTTTCGCCTTTCGCCGTTCGCCTTTCGCCTTTCGCCTTTCGCCTTTCGCCTTTCGCCTTTCGCCTTTCGCCTTTCGCCTTTCGCCTTTCGCCTTTCGCCTTTCGCCTTTCGCCTTTCGCCTTTCGCCTTTCACCTTCCGCCTTTCGCCTTTCGCCTTTCGCCTTTCGCCTTTCCCCTTTCGCCTTTCGCCTTTCGCCTTTCGCCTTTCGCCTTTCGCCTTTCGCCTTTCGCCTTTCGCCTTTCGCCTTTCGCCTTTCGCCTTTCGCCTTTCGCCTTTCGCCTTTCGCCTTTCGCCTTTCGCCTTTCGCCTTTCACCTTTCGCCTTTCGCCTTTCGCCTTTTGCATTTCGCCTTTCGCCTTTCGACTTTCGCCCTTCGCCTTTCGTCTTTCGTCTTTCGCAATTAGCCTTTAGCATTTTGAAATACAAATTTATAATTTCGAATTTTCCATTTCGCATTTTCAATTTCAACTTTTGTATTTTATCTTTTGAATATCGTTTTTTCTTTTGCTTCAGGCATTTTAAATTTCTCCATTTTCATTTCATGTTTTGAAAATCGTTTTTCCTTTTGCCTTCCGCTTTTCTCCTTTCGCCTTTCGCCGTTCGCCTTTCGCCTTTCGCCTTTCGCCTTTCGCCTTTCGCCTTTCGCCTTTCGCCTTTCGCCTTTCGCCTTTCGCCTTTCACCTTCCGCCTTTCGCCTTTCGCCTTTTGCCTTTCGCCTTTCGCCTTTCGCCTTTCCCCTTTCGCCTTTCGCCTTTCGCCTTTCGCCTTTCGCCTTTCGCCTTTCGCCTTTCGCCTTTCGCCGTTCGCCTTTCGCCTTTCGCCTTTCGCCTTTCGCCTTTCGCCTTTCGCCTTTCGCCTTTCGCCTTTCGCCTTTCGCCTTTCGCCTTTCGCCTTTCGACTTTCGCCCTTCGCCTTTCGTCTTTCGCCTTTCGCATTTCGCCTTTAGCATTTTGAAATACGAATTTATAATTTCGAATTTTCCATTTCGCATTTTCAATTTCAACTTTTGTATTTTATCTTTTGAATATCGTTTTTTCTTTTGCTTTAGGCATTTTAAATTTCTCCATTTTCATTTGAAAATCGTTTTTCCTTTTGCCTTAGGCATTTTGACTTTTGCCTCACGCCCTTCGCCTTTCGCCTATCGCCTTTCGCCTTTCGCCTTCCGCTTTTCGCCTTTCGCTTTTCGCCTTTCGCCTTTCGCCTTTCGCCTTTCGCCTTTCGCCTTTCGCCTTTCGCCTTTCGCCTTTCGCCTTTCGCCTTTCGCCTTTCGGCTTTCGCCTTTCGCCTTTCGCCTTTCGCCTATCGCCTTACGCCTTTCATCTTCCGCCTTTCGTCTTTCGCCTTTCGCCTTTGGCCTTTCGCCTTTCGCCTTTCGCCTTTCGCCTTTCGCCTTTCGCCTTTCGCCTTTCGCCTTTCGCCTTTCGCCTTTCGCCTTTCGCCTTTCACCTTTCGCCTTTCGGCTTTCACCTTTCGCCTTTCGCCTTTCGCCTTTCGAATTTCGCCCTTCGCCTTTCGTCTTTCGTATTTCGCAATTAGCCTTTAGCATTTTGAAATACAAATTTGTAATTTCGAATTTTCCATTTCGCATTTTCAATTTCAACTTTTGTATTTTATCTTTTGAATATGGTTTTTTCTTTTGCTTCAGGCATTTTAAATTTCTCCATTTTCATTACATGTTTTGAAAATCGTTTTTCCTTTTGCCTTCCGCTTTTCTCCTTTCGCCTTTCGCCTTTCGCCTTTCGCCTTTCGCCTTTCGCCTTTCGCCTTTCGCCTTTCGCCTTTCGCCTTTCGCCTTTCGCCTTTCGCCTTTCGCCTTTCGCCTTTCGCCTTTCGCCTTTCACCTTCCGCCTTTCGCCTTTCGCCTTTCGCCTTTCGCCTTTCGCC
This sequence comes from Dioctria rufipes, assembly GCA_963924295.1. Lineage (NCBI taxonomy): Eukaryota > Metazoa > Arthropoda > Insecta > Diptera > Asilidae > Dioctria > Dioctria rufipes. The sequence goes on from CAWUPM010000909.1 coordinate 89,313, forward strand.
TTTCGCCTTTCGCCTTTCCCCTTTCGCCTTTCGCCTTTCGCCTTTCGCCTTTCGCCTTTCGCCTTTCGCCTTTCGCCTTTCGCCTTTCGCCTTTCGCCTTTCGCCTTTCGCCTTTCGCCTTTCGCCTTTCGCCTTTCGCCTTTCGCCTTTCGCCTTTCGCCTTTCGCCTTTCGCTTTCGCCTTTCGCCTTTCACCTTTCGCCTTTCACCTTTCGCCTTTCGCCTTTTGCATTTCGCCTTTCGCCTTTCGACTTTCGCCCTTCGCCTTTCGTCTTTCGCCTTTCGCAATTCGCCTTTAGCATTTTGAAATACAAATTTATAATTTCGAATTTTCCATTTCGCATTTTCAATTTCACCTTTTGTATTTTATCTTTTGAATATCGTTTTTTCTTTTGCTTCAGGCATTTTAAATTTCTCCATTTTCATTTCATGTTTTGAAAATCGTTTTTCCTTTTGCCTTCCGCTTTTCTCCTTTCGCCTTTCGCCGTTCGCCTTTCGCCTTTCGCCTTTCGCCTTTCGCCTTTCGCCTTTCGCCTTTCGCCTTTCGCCTTTCGCCTTTCGCCTTTCGCCTTTCGCCTTTCACCTTCCGCCTTTCGCCTTTCGCCTTTCGCCTTTCGCCTTTCGCCTTTCCCCTTTCGCCTTTCGCCTTTCGCCTTTCGCCTTTCGCCTTTCGCCTTTCGCCTTTCGCCTTTCGCCTTTCGCCTTTCGCCTTTCGCCTTTCGCCTTTCGCCTTTCGCCTTTCGCCTTTCGCCTTTCACCTTTCGCCTTTCGCCTTTCGCCTTTTGCATTTCGCCTTTCGCCTTTCGCCTTTCGCCTTTCGCCTTTCGCCTTTCGCCTTTCGCCTTTCGCCTTTCGCCTTTCACCTTTCGCCTTTCACCTTTCGCCTTTCGCCTTTTGCATTTCGCCTTTCGCCTTTCGACTTTCGCCCTTCGCCTTTCGTCTTTCGCCTTTCGCAATTCGCCTTTAGCATTTTGAAATACAAATTTATAATTTCGAATTTTCCATTTCGCATTTTCAATTTCACCTTTTGTATTTTATCTTTTGAATATCGTTTTTTCTTTTGCTTCAGGCATTTTAAATTTCTCCATTTTCATTTCATGTTTTGAAAATCGTTTTTACTTTTGCCTTCCGCTTTTCTCCTTTCGCCTTTCGCCGTTCGCCTTTCGCCTTTCGCCTTTCGCCTTTCGCCTTTCGCCTTTCGCCTTTCGCCTTTCACCTTTCGCCTTTCACCTTTCGCCTTTCGCCTTTTGCATTTCGCCTTTCGCCTTTCGACTTTCGCCCTTCGCCTTTCGTCTTTCGCCTTTCGCAATTCGCCTTTAGCATTTTGAAATACAAATTTATAATTTCGAATTTTCCATTTCGCATTTTCAATTTCACCTTTTGTATTTTATCTTTTGAATATCGTTTTTTCTTTTGCTTCAGGCATTTTAAATTTCTCCATTTTCATTTCATGTTTTGAAAATCGTTTTTCCTTTTGCCTTCCGCTTTTCTCCTTTCGCCTTTCGCCGTTCGCCTTTCGCCTTTCGCCTTTCGCCTTTCGCCTTTCGCCTTTCGCCTTTCGCCTTTCGCCTTTCGCCTTTCGCCTTTCGCCTTTCGCCTTTCGCCTTTCACCTTCCGCCTTTCGCCTTTCGCCTTTCGCCTTTCGCCTTTCGCCTTTCGCCTTTCCCCTTTCGCCTTTCGCCTTTCGCCTTTCGCCTTTCGCCTTTCGCGTTTCGCCTTTCGCCTTTCGCCTTTCGCCTTTCGCCTTTCGCCTTTCGCCTTTCGCCTTTCGCCTTTCGCCTTTCGCCTTTCGCCTTTCGCCTTTCGCCTTTCGCCTTTCGCCTTTCGCCTTTCACCTTTCGCCTTTCGCCTTTCGCCTTTTGCATTTCGCCTTTCGCCTTTCGACTTTCGCCCTTCGCCTTTCGTCTTTCGTCTTTCGCAATTAGCCTTTAGCATTTTGAAATACAAATTTATAATTTCGAATTTTCCATTTCGCATTTTCAATTTCAACTTTTGTATTTTATCTTTTGAATATCGTTTTTTCTTTTGCTTCAGGCATTTTAAATTTCTCCATTTTCATTTCATGTTTTGAAAATCGTTTTTCCTTTTGCCTTCCGCTTTTCTCCTTTCGCCTTTCGCCTTTCGCCTTTCGCCTTTCGCCTTTCGCCTTTCGCCTTTCGCCTTTCGCCTTTCGCCTTTCGCCTTTCGCCTTTCGCCTTTCGCCTTTCGCCTTTCGCCTTTCGCCTTTCGCCTTTCGCCTTTCACCTTCCGCCTTTCGCCTTTCGCCTTTCGCCTTTCGCCTTTCGCCTTTCGCCTTTCGCCTTTCGCCTTTCCCCTTTCGCCTTTCGCCTTTCGCCTTTCGCCTTCCGCCTTTCGCCTTTCGCCTTTCGCCTTTCGCCTTTCGCCGTTCGCCTTTCGCCTTTCGCCTTTCGCCTTTCGCCTTTCGCCTTTCGCCTTTCGCCTTTCGCCTTTCGCCTTTCGCCTTTCGCCTTTCGCCTTTCGCCTTTCACCTTTCGCCTTTCACCTTTCGCCTTTCGCCTTTTGCATTTCGCCTTTCGCCTTTCGACTTTCGCCCTTCGCCTTTCGTCTTTCGCCTTTCGCAATTCGCCTTTAGCATTTTGAAATACAAATTTATAATTTCGAATTTTCCATTTCGCATTTTCAATTTCACCTTTTGTATTTTATCTTTTGAATATCGTTTTTTCTTTTGCTTCAGGCATTTTAAATTTCTCCATTTTCATTTCATGTTTTGAAAATCGTTTTTCCTTTTGCCTTCCGCTTTTCTCCTTTCGCCTTTCGCCGTTCGCCTTTCGCCTTTCGCCTTTCGCCTTTCGCCTTTCGCCTTTCGCCTTTCGCCTTTCGCCTTTCGCCTTTCGCCTTTCGCCTTTCGCCTTTCGCCTTTCACCTTTCGCCTTTCACCTTTCGCCTTTTGCATTTCGCCTTTCGCCTTTCGACTTTCGCCCTTCGCCTTTCGTCTTTCGCCTTTCGCAATTCGCCTTTAGCATTTTGAAATACAAATTTATAATTTCGAATTTTCCATTTCGCATTTTCAATTTCACCTTTTGTATTTTATCTTTTGAATATCGTTTTTTCTTTTGCTTCAGGCATTTTAAATTTCTCCATTTTCATTTCATGTTTTGAAAATCGTTTTTCCTTTTGCCTTCCGCTTTTCTCCTTTCGCCTTTCGCCTTTCGCCGTTCGCCTTTCGCCTTTCGCCTTTCGCCTTTCGCCTTTCGCCTTTCGCCTTTCGCCTTTCGCCTTTCGCCTTTCGCCTTTCGCCTTTCGCCTTTCGCCTTTCGCCTTTCACCTTCCGCCTTTCGCCTTTCGCGTTTCGCCTTTCGCCTTTCGCCTTTCCCCTTTCGCCTTTCGCTTTTCGCCTTTCGCCTTTCGCCTTTCGCCTTTCGCCTTTCGCCTTTCGCCTTTCGCCTTTCACCTTCCGCCTTTCGCCTTTCGCCTTTCGCCTTTCGCCTTTCGCCTTTCCCCTTTCGCCTTTCGCCTTTCGCCTTTCGCCTTTCGCCTTTCGCCTTTCGCCTTTCGCCTTACGCCTTTCATCTTCCGCCTTTCGCCTTTCGCCTTTCGCCTTTGGCCTTTCGCCTTTCGCCTTTCGCCTTTCGCCTTTCGCCTTTCGCCTTTCGCCTTTCGCCTTTCGCCTTTCCCCTTTCGCCTTTCACCTTTCGCCTTTCGCCTTTCACCTTTCGCCTTTCGCCTTTCGCCTTTCGACTTTCGCCCTTCGCCTTTCGTCTTTCGTATTTCGCAATTAGCCTTTAGCATTTTGAAATACAAATTTGTAATTTCGAATTTTCCATTTCGCATTTTCAATTTCAACTTTTGTATTTTATCTTTTGAATATCGTTTTTTCTTTTGCTTCAGGCATTTTAAATTTCTCCATTTTCATTTCATGTTTTGAAAATCGTTTTTCCTTTTGTCTTCCGGCTTTCGCCTTTCGCCTTTCACCTTTCGCCTTTCGCCTTTCGCCTTTCGCCTTTCGCCTTTCGCCTTTCGCCTTTCGCCTTTCGACTTTCGCTTTTCGCCTTTCGCCTTTCGCCTTACGCCTTTCACCTTCCGCCTTTCGCCTTTCGCCTTTCGCCTTTCGCCTTTCGCCTTTCGCCTTTCGCCTTTCGCCTTTCGCCTTTCGCCTTTCGCCTTTCGCCTTTCGCCTTTCGCCTTTCGCCTTTCGCCTTTCGCCTTACGCCTTTCGCCTTTCGTCTTTCGCCTTTCGCCTTTCGCCTTTCGCCTTTCGCCTTTCGCCTTTCGCCTTTCCAATTTCGCCTTTCGCCTTTCGCCTTTCGCCTTTCGCCTTTCGCATTTCGCCTTTCGCCTTTCGCCTTTCGCTTTTCGCCTTTCGCCTTTCGCCTTTCACCTTTCGCCTTTCGCCTTTCGCCTTTCGCCTTTCGCCTTTCGCCTTTTGCATTTCGCCTTTCGCCTTTCGACTTTCGCCCTTCGCCTTTCGTCTTTCGTCTTTCGCAATTAGCCTTTAGCATTTTGAAATACAAATTTATAATTTCGAATTTTCCATTTCGCATTTTCAATTTCAACTTTTGTATTTTATCTTTTGAATATCGTTTTTTCTTTTGCTTCAGGCATTTTAAATTTCTCCATTTTCATTACATGTTTTGAAAATCGTTTTTCCTTTTGCCTTCCGCTTTTCTCCTTTCGCCTTTCGCCTTTCGCCTTTCGCCTTTCGCCTTTCGCCTTTCGCCTTTCGCCTTTCGCCTTTCGCCTTTCGCCTTTCGCCTTTCGCCTTTCGCCTTTCGCCTTTCGCCTTTCGCCTTTCGCCTTTCGCCTTTCGCCTTTCGCCTTTCGCCTTTCGCCTTTCGCCTTTCGCCTTTCGCCTTTCACCTTTCGCCTTTCACCTTTCGCCTTTCGCCTTTTGCATTTCGCCTTTCGCCTTTCGACTTTCGCCCTTCGCCTTTCGTCTTTCGCCTTTCGCAATTCGCCTTTAGCATTTTGAAATACAAATTTATAATTTCGAATTTTCCATTTCGCATTTTCAATTTCACCTTTTGTATTTTATCTTTTGAATATCGTTTTTTCTTTTGCTTCAGGCATTTTAAATTTCTCCATTTTCATTTCATGTTTTGAAAATCGTTTTTCCTTTTGCCTTCCGCTTTTCTCCTTTCGCTTTTCGCCTTTCGCCGTTCGCCTTTCGCCTTTCGCCTTTCGCCTTTCGCCTTTCGCCTTTCGCCTTTCGCCTTTCGCCTTTCGCCTTTCGCCTTTCGCATTTCACCTTCCGCCTTTCGCCTTTCGCCTTTCGCCTTTCGCCTTTCCCCTTTCGCCTTTCGCCTTTCGCCTTTCGCCTTTCGCCTTTCGCCTTTCGCCTTTCGCCTTTCGCCTTTCGCCTTTCGCCTTTCGCCTTTCGCCTTTCGCCTTTCGCCTTTCGCCTTTCGCCTTTCGCCTTTCGCCTTTCGCCTTTCGCCTTTCACCTTTCGCCTTTCGCCTTTCGCCTTTTGCATTTCGCCTTTCGCCTTTCGACTTTCGCCCTTCGCCTTTCGTCTTTCGTCTTTCGCAATTAGCCTTTAGCATTTTGAAATACAAATTTATAATTTCGAATTTTCCATTTCGCATTTTCAATTTCAACTTTTGTATTTTATCTTTTGAATATCGTTTTTTCTTTTGCTTCAGGCATTTTAAATTTCTCCAATTTCATTTCATGTTTTGAAAATCGTTTTTCCTTTTGCCTTCCGCTTTTCTCCTTTCGCCTTTCGCCGTTCGCCTTTCGCCTTTCGCCTTTCGCCTTTCGCCTTTCGCCTTTCGCCTTTCGCCTTTCGCCTTTCGCCTTTCGCCTTTCGCCTTTCGCCTTTCGCCTTTCGCCTTTCGCCTTTCACCTTCCGCCTTTCGCCTTTCGCCTTTCGCCTTTCGCCTTTCGCCTTTCGCCTTTCGCCTTTCCCCTTTCGCCTTTCGCCTTTCGCCTTTCGCCTTTCGCCTTTCGCCTTTCGCCTTTCGCCGTTCGCCTTTCGCCTTTCGCCTTTCGCCTTTCGCCTTTCGCCTTTCGCCTTTCGCCTTTCGCCTTTCGCCTTTCGCCTTTCGCCTTTCACCTTTCGCCTTTCACCTTTCGCCTTTCGCCTTTTGCATTTCGCCTTTCGCCTTTCGACTTTCGCCCTTCGCCTTTCGTCTTTCGCCTTTCGCAATTCGCCTTTAGCATTTTGAAATACAAATTTATAATTTCGAATTTTCCATTTCGCATTTTCAATTTCACCTTTTGTATTTTATCTTTTGAATATCGTTTTTTCTTTTGCTTCAGGCATTTTAAATTTCTCCATTTTCATTTCATGTTTTGAAAATCGTTTTTACTTTTGCCTTCCGCTTTTCTCCTTTCGCCTTTCGCCTTTCGCCGTTCGCCTTTCGCCTTTCGCCTTTCGCCTTTCACCTTTCGCCTTTCGCCTTTCGCCTTTCGCCTTTCGCCTTTCGCCTTTCACCTTCCGCCTTTCGCCTTTCGCCTTTCGCCTTTCCCCTTTCGCCTTTCGCCTTTCGCCTTTCGCCTTTCGCCTTTCGCCTTTCGCCTTTCGCCTTTCGCCTTTCGCCTTTCGCCTTTCGCCTTTCGCCTTTCGCCTTTCGCCTTTCGCCTTTCGCAAGTCAAATCAGTGAGTCACGCTAGTAATTTGCTCCGCGTTATACATATTTTTCCGCAGTATTCGGGCAGTTAATCAAGTGAATAACTACGCTATCTTCATAATAAGTGTTCAATCTTCAGTCATTAATTACTAGATTACTGAAAAGTGTAAAAGTTAAAGTGTATTTCCTGAGTTACACCTTGTTTCGTCTGGGTAATTTGGCTTAAAGTTATCATCATGGCTCCTACTAACACTCAGAAATCTAAAGTTGTTAAGGGCACAGATAATGCAAATCCTACTGCTACTGTGCACACTCGAAGCGCAATCAGGGCACTTAGTAGTGGTGAAGCAGAAATGTGTACGGACATCTGCGACATCACCAACACTCAACTAGAAATTAGACTGAAACAATACATCGATGCCTCTATCAAACTGTTAAACGAATCAATCTCTACCAAGTATGATGACATCGTTGCGAACTTCGCAAGTCGAATCGATAGCTTAGAGGAGAAATTGCATCTAGTCAGGGCTGACGTTGATAGGATTGAGGGGGAGAAGCAACAGCTTACTGAGCTGAATGAGAATTTACATCGCACCCAGAGATTAACAGATGCTATTATAAGCGGCATTCCACAATTTGATAATGAGAATGTTCCCCAACTTGTGAATCAAATTGCTGCTGCTGTTAATTGCCCCCTATCCAAATTTGTTGATGCTTTTCGTCTGCAGCCTAAACGATCTCAAACATCGGAACGTAAATCTGATCACTCGCACTGCATGCCGATACTGGTTAGGTTTACTTGTCCCAGTGAGAAGACTGCTCTATTAAAAGCTGTACGTGCAGCGGGGGGCCTTCGCCTTAAAAACATTGATGGCTTCACAAGCGATTCCATGATATATTTGAATGAGAGCCTCACTCCTAGGAATAGTAAGCTTTTCTATGATGCGCGTCAGCTGCTCCGCCGGGGTGTTGTGAAGGCTGTGACAACCAGAAACGGATACGTCCATCTACGACGGAGAGAAAATGGACCACTTATCAAGGTAACTAGCCCCGAACAAATTCGACATTACGACGCGGAAGCTAAACAGCAAATTTAGTAACCACAATCACTCAGCAATCATATTCACTCTGGTTACATAAGTGGCAATGACCTACAGCTGCAACCTTTCGTCAATTAGTACTATAATGATCAGTTTAGTTTTTTTTTCTTTTTCATTGAATTTTTATCTTCCTAGCCTTAAGGTTTCTGCTTTAGAATATATTGGATTATGCAGTATAGTTATTAGATTGGAAGTAACTTTTTACTTGAAGTATACTTTAAAGTTAAAATTCATGAATTATTCTCCTAAAATTAGTGTACTCAATCTTATTCTTTACTGTTTTTCTTTCCTGATAATTGAATTTGGATTTTTGATTGTTATTACTAATGCATGTGCTGGTCTGCCGAAGGTAATACTAATTTTTTATGCCTCATCTCCCTGCTGCTTTGATCATATCCGTGACTGTGAAGCTGGTGGTCGACTCGATTGCGTAAAACTGCTTGACTATGGGTAAAGACTCCAGTAGAGAAAACAGAGTAAGAACTATGATGAACATACTGAATGGAAGTGTGGCGGGCCTTAACGTCTGCTATTTGAATGCTAGGAGCCTCAGGTCGAAAATGGATGAGTTACGAGAGATGTTCTCGGGGACGGACTTACATGCGATTCTGATCAGTGAGTCATGGCTTACACCAGGTATCCCTTCAGCTTTTGTTTCAATACCTGGTTTTAAACTCTTGCGTTGTGACAGGGAGGGGAGAGTTGGGGGAGGCGCTGCAATTTATATTCGGGAAAGCTTTAAAGCCAAGATATTATGCCACTCCCGTGATAGTGCATTGGAGTATATTTGTGTGGAGGTAGATACGGAGCTTGATAAATGCGTTCTATGCTCAGTCTACTGTCCGCCAAAGTTATTTCATCCCGATAGTGTGGGCACATTCGATGTCTCTCTGTCAGCTCTATCTCATGTGTACTCTCACATTATTGTTGCTGGCGACTTTAACGTTAATATCCTCCGTAATGACAATCAATCCGACACATTCCAATTTTTCATCCAATCTTTACATCTCAGAGTAATTAATTCCTCCCCCACATATTTCAATACTGAGTCGCCTTCTCAGTTAGATCTTTTACTCACCAGCGACCCCTCATGTATAATACGCCATTCGCAACTATCCCCCCCTGCAATTCTTGATCACGACATCCTATACCTTAAGTATAATTTACCTATTCCATCTCAATCAACTCCTTTTCGCCTTATTAAATATCGCAATTTCAAATCTATAAATACCGATTGCTTATTTGAGGAATGCAGTAATATAGACTGGAACGTAATTTTGGAGCAGAACGCTAGTACACCGGTACGCGCTCTAGACCAACAAGTACTCGCTTTCAATGAAGTGCTATCATTCTTACTAAATAAATATGCCCCCATTCAGAATAAACGTATAAAAATAAAAGGTTGTCCCTGGTTCTCACCTGAGATAAAGAAATTAATCTGTGAACGCGATTTTTTATATCAGCAGTATAGAAGAATTAAAACTCCCACCAACCTGTCTTTATATAAAAAGTCTCGTAATCTTGTAAACAAAAAATTGAGAGATGCAAAGTCTTTATATTATACTTGCAAGTTAGATTGCAGGGTCCCCCCAAAGAAGCTTTGGAGTGTCTTACGTGACTTAGGAGTTAATGGTGGTGATGGCTCAGTATGTGACCTTGACGCAGATGAGCTCAATAAGTTCTTTACTGCTACTACCTGTAATGAGTGTTTTATCAGCGCTTCGCCATCCTCTCTGAACACTCCTACCGCTCACTCAGGATCCGAGTTCAGTTTTCGTTGCGTTGATGAGATTGAGGCCGCCACATCTGTCTTATCTATCCAATCCGATGCTATTGGACCCGATGGAATCCCACCGCGATTCGTGAAACTTATCTTACCATTCATTATTGGTCCTATTACAAAGATGTTCAATAGCTGCTTAACGTTCAGCGAATTTCCCTCTCTATGGAAGGAAGCGCTAGTAGTTCCAATCGCTAAAAATGCCACTCCTAGCGACGTCAAAGACTTCAGACCTATAAGCTTACTATGTTTTCTAGCGAAGGCACTAGAAAAAATCATGGCAAATCAAATATCCGAGTACCTGGATCGAATGAATTCCCTGAGTCCTTGGCAGTCAGGTTTTCGTCCCGGGCATAGCTGTGAGACAGCTCTCTTAAAAATCACTACGGACATTAGAACTGCTCTGGATGATGACCGCATTGCGCTCTTAGTCTTACTCGATTTCACGAAAGCTTTCGATAGCATTGATCACAAGAAACTTCTTAACAAGCTAAAGAGCCTTTTTGGATTCGGTTCGCCGGCACTGAAATTAATTGGAAGCTTTTTGGAGAAACGCTCACAACGAGTTAAAGTAAACGAAGCTGTTTCCTCTAGGCTCTCTTTGTCTGTCGGAGTCCCACAAGGGTCAATGCTGGGACCTCTGCTCTTCAGCCTTTTTATTAATGATTTGCCAACTGTTATAAGAAATAGCTCCATTCATCTGTACGCTGATGACGTGCAAATATATCTTGATCGTCCCATGGGGCTATTAGAGGACTGTGTTAGCAGAACTAACGAAGATCTTCGTAATATATTAAAATGGTCAAACGACAATAATTTAAAGCTCAACCCCAAAAAATCTCAAGCGCTAGCGGTAAGCAAAGGAAGCTGCAATCCCACCAATTTTCCCCCGATAGAGTTCGATCGCACCACTATACCATATGTACAGAAAGTAAAAAACTTAGGCATTGTGCTAAATTCACAAATGGACTGTTGCGACCATATCAAAATGAAACTAGGTAAGATATATGGGGTACTTCGCCGACTTTGGTTGTATGCTGACCTGCTTCCCACAATCCTGCGTATAAGATTGGTTAGGACACTGATACTCCCGCATCTGTCACATGGTTCCAATATTTTCCCAAGACTTGACTCACGGTGTAGGCGTAAGCTCGAAGTTGCCTTCAATGATTCCATTAGGTTTGCATTCAGGCTTCGTAGATATGATCACATTTCTCCCTTTCGACACCGAATCCTGGATTGCTCTTTGGAAACATATTTACAACGCAGAGCTTTACTTTTTCTGTTCAACTTACTGAACACACGTAAACCAGCATACCTATACGAATTTATAAATTTTTTGCATAGTGATAGACGTAATGACTTGCTACTGCCTCGCTTCAAATATCTGGTTTTGAAATCTTCTTACTTTGTATATACTGTTCGCATATGGAACTCTCTCCCAGTTTCAATCCAGCGAGCGAGCTCGGCCACTTCCTTTAAACGGTTACTCTGGCAGCACACATCATTAGGGTTATGACACCCAGATTAATTGTTATTATTATAGTCGGTTGACTGCACATGCTTTAGGATTTTCTTTATATTTAGTTATCTTTAGTCTTAATATTTAGTTCTTTTGAATTTGTTATTATATTAGAAATAGCATTATGGCTGTTATTATCTATATAATTATTAATTCCTTTTTCCTCTTAATTTCTATTACCATTCACTTATTATATGCTCAAACTCACGAAATATTCTTTTTTATTCTAGTTAGTGTTGAAAAATGTTAGTTTAAGTAGTACTAATGAAAAGACTTTTGTCTTATTGTACTCTTCTTAAATAAATACTTACTTACTTACTTACTTACTTACCTTTCGCCTTTCGCCTTTCGCCTTTTGCATTTCGCCTTTCGCCTTTCGACTTTCGCCCTTCGCCTTTCGTCTTTCGTCTTTCGCAATTAGCCTTTAGCATTTTGAAATACAAATTTATAATTTCGAATTTTCCATTTCGCATTTTCAATTTCACCTTTTGTATTTTATCTTTTGAATATCGTTTTTTCTTTTGCTTCAGGCATTTTAAATTTCTCCATTTTCATTTCATGTTTTGAAAATCGTTTTTCCTTTTGCCTTCCGCTTTTCGCCTTTCGCCTTTCGCCTTTCGCCGTTCGCCTTTCGCCTTTCGCCTTTCGCCTTTCGCCTTTCGCCTTTCGCCTTTCGCTTTTCGCCTTTCGCCTTTCCCCTTTCGCCTTCCGCCTTTCGCCTTTCGCCTTTCCCCTTTCGCCTTTCCCCTTTCGCCTTTCGCCTTTCGCCTTTCGCCTTTCGCCTTTCGCCTTTCGCCTTTCGCCTTTCGCCTTTCGCCTTTCGCCTTTCGCCTTTCGCCTTTCGCCTTTCGCCTTTCGCCTTTCGCCTTACGCCTTTCGCCTTTCGCCTTTCGCCTTTCGCCTTTCGCCTTTCGCCTTTCGCCTTTCGCCTTTCACCTTTCGCCTTTCGCCTTTCACCTTTCGCCTTTCGCCTTTCGCCTTTCGCCTTTTGCATTTCGCCTTTCGCCTTTCGACTTTCGCCCTTCGCCTTTCGCCTTTCGTCTTTTGCCTTTCGCAATTCGCCTTTAGCATTTTGAAATACAAATTTATAATTTCGAATTTTCCATTTCGCATTTTCAATTTCAACTTTTGTATTTTATCTTTTGAATATCGTTTTTTCTTTTGCTTTAGGCATTTTAAATTTCTCCATTTTCATTTCATGTTTTGAAAATCATTTTTCCTTTTGCCTTCCGCTTTTCGCCTTTCGCCTTTCGCCTTTCGCCTTTCGCCGTTCGCCTTTCGCCTTTCGCCTTTCGCCTTTCGCCTTTCGCCTTTCGCCTTTCGCCTTTCGCCTTTCGCCTTTCGCCTTTCGCCTTTCGCCTTTCGCCTTTCGCCTTTCGCCTTTCGCCTTTCACCTTCCGCCTTTCGCCTTTCGCCTTTCGCCTTTCGCCTTTCGCCTTTCCCCTTTCGCCTTTCGCCTTTCGCCTTTCGCCTTTCGCCTTTCGCCTTTCGCCTTTCGCCTTTCGCCTTTCGCCTTTCGCCTTTCGCCTTTCGCCTTTCGCCTTTCGCCTTTCGCCTTTCGCCTTTCGCCTTTCGCCTTTCGCCTTTCACCTTTCGCCTTTCGCCTTTCGCCTTTTGCATTTCGCCTTTCGCCTTTCGACTTTCGCCCTTCGCCTTTCGTCTTTCGTCTTTCGCAATTAGCCTTTAGCATTTTGAAATACAAATTTATAATTTCGAATTTTCCATTTCGCATTTTCAATTTCACCTTTTGTATTTTATCTTTTGAATATCGTTTTTTCTTTTGCTTCAGGCATTTTAAATTTCTCCATTTTCATTTCATGTTTTGAAAATCGTTTTTCCTTTTGCCTTCCGCTTTTCGCCTTTCGCCTTTCGCCTTTCGCCGTTCGCCTTTCGCCTTTCGCCTTTCGCCTTTCGCCTTTCGCCTTTCGCCTTTCGCCTTTCGCCTTTCGCCTTTCGCTTTTCGCCTTTCGCCTTTCCCCTTTCGCCTTCCGCCTTTCGCCTTTCGCCTTTCCCCTTTCGCCTTTCCCCTTTCGCCTTTCGCCTTTCGCCTTTCGCCTTTCGCCTTTCGCCTTTCGCCTTTCGCCTTTCGCCTTTCGCCTTTCGCCTTTCGCCTTTCGCCTTTCGCCTTTCGCCTTTCGCCTTACGCCTTTCGCCTTTCCCCTTTCGCCTTTCGCCTTTCGCCTTTCGCCTTTCGCCTTTCGCCTTTCGCCTTTCGACTTTCGCCTTTCGCCTTTCGCCTTTCGCCTTACGCCTTTCACCTTCCGCCTTTCGCCTTTCGCCTTTCGCCTTTCGCCTTTCGCCTTTCGCCTTTCGCCTTTCGCCTTTCGCCTTTCGGCTTTCGCCTTTCGCCTTTCGCCTTTCGCTTTTCGCCTTTCACCTTTCGCCTTTCGCCTTTCGCTTTTCGCCTTTCACCTTTCGCCTTTCGCCTTTCACCTTTCGCCTTTCGCTTTCGCTTTTCGCCTTCCCTTTCGCCTTTCGCCTTTCGCCTTTCTCCTTTCGCCTTTCGCCTTTCGCCTTTCGGTTTTCGCCTTTCACCTTTCGCCTTTCGCCTTTCACCTTTCGCTTTTCGCCTTCCCTTTCGCCTTTCGCCTTTCGCCGTTCGCATTTCGCCTTTCGCCTTTCGATTTTCGCCCTTCGCCTTTCGCCTTTCGCCTTTCGCCTTTCGCTTTCCGCCTTTCGCCTTTCGCCTTTCGCCTTTCGCCTTTCGACTTTCGCCTTTCACCTTTCGCCTTTCGCTTTCGCCTTTCGCCTTTCGCCTTTCGCCTTTCGCCTTTCGCCTTTCGCCTTTCGCCTTTCGCCTTTCGCCTTTCGCCTTTCGCCTTTCGCCTTTCGCCTTTCGCATTTCGCATTTCGCCTTTCGCCTTTCGGCTTTCGCCTTTCGCCTTTCGCCTTTCGCCTTTCGCTTTTCGCCTTTCACCTTTCGCCTGTCGCCTTTCGTCTTTCGCATTTCGCCTTTCGCCTTTCGCCTTTCGCCTTTCGCCTTTCGCTTTTCGCCTTTCACCTTTCGCCTTTCGCCTTTCGCTTTTCGCCTTTCACCTTTCGCCTTTCGCCTTTCACCTTTCGCTTTCGCCTTTCGCCTTCCGCCTTTCGCCTTTCGCCTTTCGCCTTTCGCCTTTCGGCTTTCGCCTTTCGCCTTTCGCCTTTCGCTTTTCGCCTTTCACCTTTCGCCTTTCGCCTTTCGCCTTTCGCCTTTCGCCTTTCGCCTTTCGCCTTTCGCCTTTCGCCTTTCGCCTTTCGCCTTTCGCCTTTCGCCTTTCGCCTTTCGCCTTTCGCCTTTCGCCTTTTGCATTTCGCCTTTCGACTTTCGCCTTTCGCCTTTCGCCTTTCGCCTTACGCCTTTCACCTTCCGCCTTTCGCCTTTCGCCTTTCGCCTTTCGCCTTTCGCCTTTCGCCTTTCGCCTTTCACCTTTCGCCTTTCGCCTTTCGCCTTTTGCATTTCGCCTTTCGCCTTTCGATTTTCGCCCTTCGCCTTTCGTCTTTCGCCTTTCGCAATTCGCCTTTAGCATTTTGAAATACAAATTTATAATTTCGAATTTTCCATTTCGCATTTTCAATTTCAACTTTTGTATTTTATCTTTTGAATATCGTTTTTTCTTTTGCTTTAGGCATTTTAAATTTCTCCATTTTCATTTCATGATTTGAAAATCATTTTTTCTTTTGCCTTCCGCTTTTCGCCTTTCGCCTTTCGCCTTTCGCCTTTCGCCTTACGCCTTTCGCCTTTCCCCTTTCGCCTTTCGCCTTTCGCCTTTCGCCTTTCGCCTTTCGCCTTTCGCCTTCCGCCTTTCGCCTTTCGCCTTTCGCCTTTCCCCTTTCGTCTTTCGCCTTTCGCCTTTCGCCTTTCCCCTTTCGCCTTTTGCCTTTTGCCTTTCGCCTTTCGCCTTTCGCCTTTCACCTTCCGCCTTTCGCCTTTCGCCTTTCGCCTTTCCCCTTTCGCCTTTCGCCTTTCGCCTTTCGCCTTTCGCCTTTCGCCTTTCGCCTTTCGCCTTTCGCCTTTCGCCTTTCGCCTTTCGCCTTTCGCCTTACGCCTTTCGCCTTTCGCCTTTCGCCTTTCGCCTTTCGCCTTTCGCCTTTCGCCTTTCGCCTTTCACCTTTCGCCTTTCGCCTTTCACCTTTCGCCTTTCGCCTTTCGCCTTTCGCCTTTTGCATTTCGCCTTTCGCCTTTCGACTTTCGCCCTTCGCCTTTCGCCTTTCGTCTTTTGCCTTTAGCATTTTGAAATACAAATTTATAATTTCGAATTTTCCATTTCGCATTTTCAATTTCAACTTTTGTATTTTATCTTTTGAATATCGTTTTTTCTTTTGCTTTAGGCATTTTAAATTTCTCCATTTTCATTTCATGTTTTGAAAATCATTTTTCCTTTTGCCTTCCGCCTTTCGCCTTTCGCCGTTCGCCTTTCGCCTTTCGCCTTTCGCCTTTCGCCTTTCGCCTTTCGCCTTTCGCCTTTCGCCTTTCGCCTTTCGCCTTTCGCCTTTCGCCTTTCACCTTCCGCCTTTCGCCTTTCGCCTTTCGCCTTTCGCCTTTCGCCTTTCCCCTTTCGCCTTTCGCCTTTCGCCTTTCGCCTTTCGCCTTTCGCCTTTCGCCTTTCGCCTTTCGCCTTTCGCCTTTCGCCTTTCGCCTTTCGCCTTTCGCCTTTCGCCTTTCGCCTTTCGCCTTTCGCCTTTCGCCTTTCGCCTTTCGCCTTTCGCCTTTCACCTTTCGCCTTTCGCCTTTCGCCTTTCGCCTTTTGCATTTCGCCTTTCGCCTTTCGACTTTCGCCCTTCGCTTTTCGTCTTTCGTCTTTCGCAATTAGCCTTTAGCATTTTGAAATACAAATTTATAATTTCGAATTTTCCATTTCGCATTTTCAATTTCACCTTTTGTATTTTATCTTTTGAATATCGTTTTTTCTTTTGCTTCAGGCATTTTAAATTTCTCCATTTTCATTTCATGTTTTGAAAATCGTTTTTCCTTTTGCCTTCCGCTTTTCGCCTTTCGCCTTTCGCCTTTCGCCGTTCGCCTTTCGCCTTTCGCCTTTCGCCTTTCGCCTTTCGCCTTTCGCCTTTCGCCTTTCGCCTTTCGCCTTTCGCCTTTCGCCTTTCGCTTTTCGCCTTTCGCCTTTCCCCTTTCGCCTTCCGCCTTTCGCCTTTCGCCTTTCCCCTTTCGCCTTTCCCCTTTCGCCTTTCGCCTTTCGCCTTTCGCCTTTCGCCTTTCGCCTTTCGCCTTTCGCCTTTCGCCTTTCGCCTTTCGCCTTTCGCCTTTCGCCTTTCGCCTTACGCCTTTCGCCTTTCCCCTTTCGCCTTTCGCCTTTCGCCTTTCGCCTTTCGCCTTTCGCCTTTCGACTTTCGCCTTTCGCCTTTCGCCTTTCGCCTTACGCCTTTCACCTTCCGCCTTTCGCCTTTCGCCTTTCGCCTTTCGCCTTTCGCCTTCCGCCTTTCGCCTTTCGCCTTTCGGCTTTCGCCTTTCGCCTTTCGCCTTTCGCTTTTCGCCTTTCACCTTTCGCCTTTCGCCTTTCGCTTTTCGCCTTTCACCTTTCGCCTTTCGCCTTTCACCTTTCGCCTTTCGCTTTCGCTTTTCGCCTTCCCTTTCGCCTTTCGCCTTTCGCCTTTCGCCTTTCGCCTTTCTCCTTTCGCCTTTCGCCTTTCGCCTTTCGGTTTTCGCCTTTCACCTTTCGCCTTTCGCCTTTCACCTTTCGCTTTTCGCCTTCCCTTTCGCCTTTCGCCTTTCGCCGTTCGCATTTCGCCTTTCGCCTTTCGATTTTCGCCCTTCGCCTTTCGCCTTTCGCCTTTCGCCTTTCGCCTTTCGCTTTCCGCCTTTCGCCTTTCGCCTTTCGCCTTTCGCCTTTCGACTTTCGCCTTTCACCTTTCGCCTTTCGCTTTCGCCTTTCGCCTTTCGCCTTTCGCCTTTCGCCTTTCGCCTTTCGCCTTTCGCCTTTCGCCTTTCGCCTTTCGCATTTCGCATTTCGCCTTTCGCCTTTCGGCTTTCGCCTTTCGCCTTTCGCCTTTCGCCTTTCGCTTTTCGCCTTTCACCTTTCGCCTGTCGCCTTTCGTCTTTCGCATTTCGCCTTTCGCCTTTCGCCTTTCGCCTTTCGCCTTTCGCCTTTCGCCTTTCGCTTTTCGCCTTTCACCTTTCGCCTTTCGCCTTTCGCTTTTCGCCTTTCACCTTTCGCCTTTCGCCTTTCACCTTTCGCCTTTCGCTTTCGCCTTTCGCCTTCCGCCTTTCGCCTTTCGCCTTTCGCCTTTCGCCTTTCGGCTTTCGCCTTTCGCCTTTCGCCTTTCGCTTTTCGCCTTTCACCTTTCGCCTTTCGCCTTTCGCCTTTCGCCTTTCGCCTTTCGCCTTTCGCCTTTCGCCTTTCGCCTTTCGCCTTTCGCCTTTCGCCTTTCGCCTTTCGCCTTTCGCCTTTCGCCTTTCGCCTTTTGCATTTCGCCTTTCGACTTTCGCCTTTCGCCTTTCGCCTTTCGCCTTACGCCTTTCACCTTCCGCCTTTCGCCTTTCGCCTTTCGCCTTTCGCCTTTCGCCTTTCGCCTTTCGCCTTTCACCTTTCGCCTTTCGCCTTTCGCCTTTTGCATTTCGCCTTTCGCCTTTCGATTTTCGCCCTTCGCCTTTCGTCTTTCGCCTTTCGCAATTCGCCTTTAGCATTTTGAAATACAAATTTATAATTTCGAATTTTCCATTTCGCATTTTCAATTTCAACTTTTGTATTTTATCTTTTGAATATCGTTTTTTCTTTTGCTTTAGGCATTTTAAATTTCTCCATTTTCATTTCATGATTTGAAAATCATTTTTTCTTTTGCCTTCCGCTTTTCGCCTTTCGCCTTTCGCCTTTCGCCTTTCGCCTTTCGCCTTACGCCTTTCGCCTTTCCCCTTTCGCCTTTCGCCTTTCGCCTTTCGCCTTTCGCCTTTCGCCTTCCGCCTTTCGCCTTTCGCCTTTCGCCTTTCCCCTTTCGCCTTTCGCCTTTCGCCTTTCGCCTTTCCCCTTTCGCCTTTTGCCTTTTGCCTTTCGCCTTTCGCCTTTCGCCTTTCACCTTCCGCCTTTCGCCTTTCGCCTTTCGCCTTTCCCCTTTCGCCTTTCGCCTTTCGCCTTTCGCCTTTCGCCTTTCGCCTTTCGCCTTTCGCCTTTCGCCTTTCGCCTTTCGCCTTTCGCCTTTCGCCTTTCGCCTTTCGCCTTTCGCATTTCGCCTTTCGCCTTTCGCCTTTCGCCTTTCACCTTTCGCCTTTCGCCTTTCACCTTTCGCCTTTCACCTTTCGCCTTTCGCCTTTTGCATTTCGCCTTTCGCCTTTCGCCTTTCGCCTTTCGCCTGTCGCCTTTCGCCTTTTGCATTTCGCCTTTCGCCTTTCGCCTTTCACCTTTCGCCTTTCGCCTTTCGCCTTTCGCCTTTCGCCTTTCGCCTTACGCCTTTCACCTTCCGCCTTTCGCCTTTCGCCTTTCGCCTTTCCCCTTTCGCCTTCCGCCTTTCGCCTTTCGCCTTTCGCCTTTCGCCTTTCGCCTTTCGCCTTTCGCCTTTCGCCTTTCACCTTTCGCCTTTCGCCTTTCGCTTTTCGCCTTTCGCCTTTCGCCTTTCGCCTTTCGCCTTTCGCCTTTCGCCTTTCGCCTTTCGCCTTTCACCTTTCGCCTTTCGCCTTTCGCCTTTCGCCTTTCGCCTTTCGCCTTTCGCCTTTCGCCTTTCGCCTTTCGCCTTTCGCCTTTCGACTTTCGCCTTTCGCCTTTCGCCTTTCGCCTTTCGCCTTTCGCCTTTCGCCTTTCGCCTTTCGCCTTTCGCCTTTCGCCTTTCGCCTTTCGCCTTTCGCCTTTCGCCTTTCGCCTTTCGCCTTTCGCCTTTCGCCTTTCGCCTTTCGCCTTTCGCCTTTCGCCTTTCGCCTTTCGCCTTTCGCGTTTCGCCATACGCCTTTCGCCTTTCGCCTTTCGCCTTTCGCCTTTCGCCTTTCCCCTTTCGCCTTCCGCCTTTCGCCTTTCGCCTTTCGCCTTTCGCCTTTCGCCTTTCACCTTTCGCCTTTCGCCTTTCGCCTTTCGCCTTTCGCCTTTCGCCTTTCGCCTTTTGCATTTCGCCTTTCGCCTTTCGACTTTCGCCTTTCGCCTTTCGCCTTTCGCCTTTCGCCTTTCGCCTTTCGCCTTTCGCCTTTCACCTTTCACCTTTCGCCTTTCGCCTTTCGCCTTTCGCCTTTCGCCTTTCGCCTTTCGCCTTTCGCCTTTCGCCTTTCGCCTTTCGCCTTTCGCCTTTTGCATTTCGCCTTTCGCCTTTCGACTTTCGCCCTTCGCCTTTCGCCTTTCGCCTTACGCCTTTCACCTTCCGCCTTTCGCCTTTCGCCTTTCGCCTTTCGCCTTTCCCCTTTCGCCTTCCGCCTTTCGCCTTTCGCCTTTCGCCTTTCGCCTTTCGCCTTTCGCCTTTTGCATTTCGCCTTTCGCCTTTCGACTTCCGCCTTTCGCCTTTCGCCTTTCGCCTTCCGCCTTTCGCCTTTCGCCTTTCGCCTTTCGCCTTACGCCTTTCACCTTTCGCCTTTCGCCTTTCACCTTTCGCCTTTCGCCTTTCGCCTTTCGACTTTCGCCTTTCCCCTTTCGCCTTCCGCCTTTCGCCTTTCGCCTTTCGCCTTCCGCCTCTCGCCTTTCGCCTTTCGCCTTACGCCTTTCACCTTCCGCCTTTCGCCTTTCGCCTTTCGCCTTTCGCCTTTCGCCTTTCGCCTTTCGCCTTTCACCTTTCGCCTTTCGCCTTTCGCCTTTCGCCTTTCGCCTTTCGCCTTTCGCCTTTTGCATTTCGCCTTTCGCCTTTCGACTTTCGCCTTCCGCCTTTCGCCTTTTGCCTTTCGCCTTTCGCCTTTCGCCTTTCGCCTTTCGCCTTTCACCTTTCACCTTTCGCCTTTCGCCTTTCGCCTTTCGCCTTTCGCCTTTCGCCTTTCGCCT